>CAUYON010114638.1:0-23733 GCA_963573935.1 Arctocebus calabarensis | reverse complement strand
TTGAGACCCTGGGATAAAGCCCACTTGGTCATGGTGTATAATTTGTTTGATGTGTTGTTGGATTCTGTTTGTTAGTATCTTGTTAAATATTTTTGCATCAATATTCATTAGTGATATTGGTCTATAATTTTCTTTTCTTGTAGGGTCTTTTCCTGGTTTGGGGATCAAGGTGATGTTTGCTTTATAGAATGTGTTGGGTAGTATTCTTTCTTTTTCTATATTTTGGAAAAGGTTGAGTAATATAGGTACTAGTTCTTCTTTGAAGGTTTGGTAGAATTCTGACATGAAGCCATCTGGTCCAGGGCTTTTCCTTTTAGGGAGATTTTGTATAGTTGATGCTATTTCAGAACTTGATATCAGCCTGTTCAACTTTTCTACTTTTCCACTTTTGTTGGGATGAAATGTTCTGTAGATGTCTGTTAAGTCCAAATTTTGGATGGTTAAGTTTAAATCTATAATTTCTTTGCTTAGCTTCTTTTTGGAGGATCTGTCCAACACTGTTAGAGGAGTGTTAAAATCTCCAACTATTATGGTGGAGGAGACTAGTATGGAGGAGATCAAGTTGCTCATGTCTGTTAGAGTTTCTCTTATAAATTGAGGCACATTCTTGTAGGGTGCATAAATATTAATAATTGAAAGCTCTGGCCGGGCATTGTGGCGGGTGCCTGTAGTCCCAGCTACTTGGGAGGCCGGAGGCAAGAGACTCACTTAAGCCCAGGAATTGGAGGTTGCTGTGAGCTGTGATGCCACAGCACCCTATCCAGGGTGACAGCTTGAGGCTCTGTCTCCAAAAAAAAATAATAATAATTGAAAGCTCATCATTTTGAGTATTACCTTTAACAAATATAAAATGCCATCCTTATCGTTAGTCACTTTGGTTGGTTTAAAGTCTATTGTATCTGTGAATAAGATTGCAACACCTGCTTTTTTCTGTTTTCCATTTGCCTGGAATATAGATGACCATCCCTTCACCTTGAGTCTATATTTATCTTTTAAGGTAAGATGAGATTCTTGTATGCAGCAGATATCTGGTCTGAGTTTTTGTATCCAGTAAGCCAATCTATGCCTCTTTAGAGGACAATTTAAACCATTCACATTTATTGAAAATATTGATAAATCTGTAGAAAGTCTAGTGGACATTTTTAATCCTTTCATCACTGTGGAAGTTTGAATTTGGTAAGAAGTTTCTGGGTGAGAAAACTTTTATGGTGGAGGATTACGCTGGTCATTATGGAGGATAGGTTTGAGAATATCCTGGAGAGCTGGTTTAGTTATAGCAAATTTCTTCAACATGTGGATGTCATTCAAGTATTTAATTTGTCCATCGTAAATGAAACTCAATTTAGCTGGATACAGGATCCTGGGTTGAAAGTTATTTTGTTTTAGGAGATTAAAAGTCGATGACCATTCTCTTCTAGCTTGAAAGGTTTGATCAGAGAGATCTGCAGTTATTCTTATATTCTTCCCCTTGTAGGTTATGGATTTCTTGCATCTGATTGCTTTCAGAATTTTCTCTTTCATATTAACTTTAGTGAAGTTAATTATGATGTGCCTCGGGGATGTCCTATTCGGGTTGAGTCGGGCTGGGGTTCTGAAACAGTCTGCTATCTGAATTTCAGAATCTCTTGGCATGTCTTAGAAGTTCTCTTTCATAATCTCATAAAGAGACTCTTTGCCTTGTGACGCCACTTCATCATTTTCAGCTATCCCTATAAGGCGAATATTGGTTTTCTTTGAGTTATCCCAGAGCTGTCTGAGAGAATGATCTGTTTTTGCCTTCCATTTCTCTTCCTCTTTGTAGGTTTGGGAGCGTTCGAAAGCTTTGTCTTCAATGTCAGAAATCCTTTCTTCTGCTTGCTCCATTCTCTTGCTGAGGGATTCTATTGTGTTTCTCAGATCTTTGAGGGCTGCAACTTCTTGTCTCAATGTGTCAAAATCTGTGGTTATTTGGTCTTTGAATTCCTTGACTTCTTGAGACAATTTTTGAAATGCTCCCAGAACTTCTAATTCCAACTTTTCCTCTATTTTATTGATCTTGTTTGCAACCCAAATTCTGAATTCGATTTCTGACATCTCAGCCATCTGTTTATGCATAGGATTGTCATTTGTGTCTGCCAAATTGTTCCTTGGGGGGGGGGTTGATCTCTGGTTGTTCATGTTTCCAGAGCTTTTCCACTGATTCCGCCCCATGATTATTTTGCACCATTTGGCTGGATGAGTAGATAAGGGTAAGTTGGGTTGAGGGTTCTAGGAGTAGTGATTGACCAGTCCTTTGCCTGAAAGCTGGGACTGGTGTTTGTGCCTTTTCCCCTAGAGTTTTGCCAAGGACCTGTACAGTGCTACTGCCTGTGAAACTGGGGACCTTCTTGGTGTGGTGGGGTTAAGTGGCTCTGTATTATTTTCAGCTGGTCTCTGTCTTACCCTAGAGAATCAGTTACTCTGTGTTGAAGTCTAAGCTGTGGAGAAATACCAGCTGTTAGGTCACTGTGCTCCCCACAGGCAACAATTGGAAAAGAAAAATCAAACCTTCCCACACACCCAGGGTACCACTTTGGAAAGTCCTTGGGTGATTGACCCAGTTGAAGAGGTCCCAGTCAATTGTCCCAGCCAGCACTGGCCTCAAATAAAAGAGTTGAAAAGTCTCTGGCAAGTAGATAGCAGGAGTCTGATGGCAGCTCTAGTATAACTAGCTGCAGTGCTCTGTGAGCTCAGGAGGGCCCCTGCCCAGCAAGTAAATTAGTCTGGGAAGGTTGATGCCTCCTTCCTTACCTTGTCCCTCTGTCACACCCAGTCTCTGGAAACCCCATCACACTCAGTCTCTGGAAACCCCCAGAGCAGTGATCCAGTTCCCTCCAATGAGCAGATGCTCCAAAGGTTTGTGCCTGCCTGGGTCACAAGGGGGTCTGTGGCTCTTCATCCAGTCTGCCAGTCTCTGTCACTGTGTGGTAGGGGGAGGTGAGGCCTAACAACCTGGGTACTTGATAGGGGCTGGGGTGATTCACTCAGTTCCAGCCCTGTCCCTGATTGATGTTGCTGATAGAACAGAACAAATTCACAGAATTTTTCCCCTGTGGATCAGACGTTGGGCTGAAAATAGGTCTGACTCAGTCTGTGAGTCCCAGCCCTTTGTCTCAGCTTTCATCCCCTAAGGGCCAGGTGCATCTGAAGCTGAGTAAAGCAGTCTCCACCCTTGGAATTGGCTTTCTTAGTGGGTATTCTGATCCCCACGCTCTGCCCCAGCCAGTACCACCTCAGGTATACCCTTCACTTCCCATGGCCCGTGCCTCTGCCACAGGACCACTCTGCCGGTGGCTGCCACCCGGGAAGCTGCCCAGATTCTCCTGGCCACCCAGAGAGACTGGCAGTGTCTCCTCAAAACATCCCCAGGGGAGCAAGTCCCACTGCCATTGTTTCCGCCACTGTGGCTGCCACTCTGTGCCTCAGGGGACTGCTTCTCCAGCTCGGCCTCCTCTCAGCTCACTTTCCTTTCACCACTCCTGGGCTGGAAAATTAGCACAGATCAGCAACAGTCTGCACCCTCAAGAAAATGTTCAAGAATCTAGACTTCGTGGGGGACAGACCGCCAGACCTCAGGGTGAGAGTGGAGGGGGTGCTGAAAGTTCAAACTTGCAGGTAGAGAATATATACAGTTTTATGCCTGGTAGGAGAGTGCCATGGCACCCCAGTAGGGAAAGAAGTCTGGTTTTTAGAGGGTCTCTCCTGTGGGGTAGAGTGGGAGGACATCGGAACTCTGCTCGCTTGTTTGTATGGAGGTATGGGGTATACTGTGAGCCATTCTCATGGGGCAGGGGACTCCCATCTGCTTGGTGATGTGTTCTGTACCCTTCGTTTTTATCCTTGGGGTTGCAGGTCGCTCCAGCAGGGTTGATGTGCATTCTTCCACCTTCTCTTTTGGCTCAGATCCAAACCATGGGCCTTCTTGCTGAATTTCTGTCCTTTAACTCTCCTTCTGGATGGGAGCCTCTGCGGAAAGCTGGCTACAGACCGCCATCTTGGCTCCTCCCACATTTTGCTTTTGTTTTCGCTTGGCTTGCCACATAGCAATGAAAAAGGGTATAAAAGGTTGCCTGCATTTTTCTTTGGGGCTGTTTGCCCTTTGGGGCAGCAGTCTGCCTGTGCAGGGGTAATAAATCACCACCTGATTTGAGCCTGAAATGGGGTCAGAATTTTTCTTATGGGTTACCACAGTTACAACATCCTGAGGTTGGTGGGTTCAATCCTGGTCTAGGCCAGCTACACAACAATGACAACTGCACCACCAACAAAAATAGCCAGGTGTTGTGTTGGGCACCTATAGTCCCAGCTACTCAGGAGGCTGAGGCAAGAGAATCACTTAAGCCCAAGAGTTTGAGGTTGCTCTGAGCTGTGAAGTCACAGCACTCTACAGAGGGTGACATAGTGAGACTTTGTCTCAAAAAAAAGGAAAGAAAAACATGTTTCTGTTTCATTGTTTCCATAGTTATGTATACATGTTCTGTCATCTTACCTTAGCAAGGAAAAGAAACACAGCTACCCAATAATCAGCATCCTAGTAGCAGAAAGTGAAGCTTGTACTGAAGGTAGAGTCTGTTCATCAGCCTGAAAGAGTTCCAGAGGATCAGTGCTGATTCAGGGATTTCACAGGGTCTTGAAGGAGAGTGTGATCCCCTGTCTCCAATACAGGGCAATGCCACTACCAGTGAATCTCCCTAGTAGTGAGAGCATAGTCCCTTCAAAGGCCCCTTTCTGAACCATTTCTTTTTTTTTTTTTTGAGTCAGAGCCTCAAGCTCTCACCCTGGGTAGAGTGCTGTGGCATCACAGCTCACAGCAACCTCCAATTGCTGGGCTCAAGAGAGTCTCTTGACTCCGCCTCCCAAGTAGTTGGGACCACAGGCGCCCGCCACAACACCTGGCCATTTTTTGGTTGCAGCCGTCATTGTTGTTTGGCAGGCTGGGCTGGATTCGAACCCGCCAGCTCAGGTGTACGTGGCTGGCACCTTAGCCCGTTGAGCCACAGAACCATTTCTTAGTCTAGGAACCCATAGCTATAGAGACAGCAGAGCTTAGGCCTAGTGTCTTCTTGCATGAGAGGAACTCAGTGCCTGACAACCTTCTTCCATAGTGGTAGCAACCATTTCAAAAGCTTCCTTCTGCTGACCTGGCTTCCCCTGTCTCCTCATCCCCATTCTGGTTATCAAGACCTTAAAAATCTGATTGGATGGGCGGCACTTGTGACTCAGTGGGCAGGGTGCCAACCCCATATACAGTGGGTGGCAGGTTCAAACCTGGCCCCAGACAAACTGCAACAAAAAAATAGCTGGGTGTTGTAGTGGGTGACTGTAGTCCCAGCTACTCAGGAGGCTGAGGCAAGGGAATTGCCTAAGCTGAAGAGTTGGAGGTTGCTGGAGCTGTGTGACACCACAGTACTCTACTGAGAGTGATAAAGTGAAACTCTGTCTCTACAATAAATAAATAAATCTGATCAGGCATTTTGCTTGTGGAGCCTGTGGCTTCTTTTTATGCTTTTGCACATGGGCTAACTGGGGAAAGTGCATTGTGGAGATGAGTAAAAAAATGGGCGGGGGGAGATGAAGCAGGGGCAGGTAAGGAGCTACATTACCTGGAACATGAAGACAGTGAGAGAGATGTATGCAACAGGCATATTACTTATTATACCTACAGAAGTGTAATAAGGTAGAGTGAATTTAGATGTCTATTTTTTCATTAGCTAATCTGGCTGAAGATGCATAGTTTCCTCCCAGATTTTGGCACCAAAATGTCATATGTGGGGACCAGATGTCATGTATTTGTTCCTTATTTTTTTTATTCCAGGTGCCAAAAAGTGATTAGTGGTACCAAAACAATGGAACAAATGAGCAGAACAAGTAGATACAAGTGAACAAAAGGGCAAAGTTTACTAACAGACAGCACAATCCAGAGAAGGAACACATTTACATTTTCAAGTGGAGAACACCCTGGGATTAATAAGATTTTTCTTCTTTATGCTTTTTTTTGGCCAGGGCTGGATTTTAACCTGCCACCTCCAGCATATGCGGCTGGCGCCCTATTCCTTTGAGCCACAGGTGCTGCCCTGATTTTCAAATTCTTTGTTGAGTAGTGTGGTATAAAAATTCATAATTTTTCCTGGAAAGGGGGACAACATCCAGAATGGAAAATACTCCCATTTTCTATCCTTGTAAGACAATTTCCAAAAGTTACCATTGTATTTGTAAAATGTGATAGAACTGGTGTAAATTGTACTATGTTAACAAAAATAGGTCACTTGAGCCTAGTGTCATCTTACTTGTACCCATGCTCCAACCCCCCCCCTTTTTTTTTGAGACAGAGCCTTAAGCTGTCACCCTGGATAGAGTGCTGTGGCATCACGGCTCACAGCAACCTCCAATTTCTGGGCTCAAGCGAGTCTCTTGCCTCCGCCTCCCAAGTAGCTGGGACTACAGGCGCCAGCCACAACGCCCGGCCATTTTTTGGCTGCAGCTGTCATTGTTGTTTGGCAGGCCCGGGCTGGATTCGAATCTGCCAGCTCAGTGTACGTGGCTGGCACCTTAGCCCGTTGAGCCACAGGCGCTGAGCCCCTCCCCCCTTTTTTGTAGGACAGAGTGCCACTTTATGGCCCTCGGTAGAGTGCTGTGGCATCACAGCTCACAACCTCCAACTCCTGACCTTTGGCAATTCTTTTGCCTCAGCCTCCCCAGTAGCTGGAACTACAGGCGCCCACCACAACGCCTGGCTATTTTTTTGTTTGTTTTTGTAGTTCAGATGGGGCTGGGTTTGAATCCACCACCCTTGGTATATGGGGCAGGTGCCCTACTCGCTGAGCCAAAGGCACTGCCCCCAAAGACCCCTTTTTATAGCCTAGGCCATACCCCCATATTTTGGCTTCTGTATTTCTCATACTATTTTTTTTTTTTTTTGAGACAGAGCCTCACTATGTCACCCTGGGTAGAGTGCTGTGGCATCACAGCTCACAGCAACCTCCAACTCTTGGGCTTAAGTAATTCTCTTGCCTCAGCCTCCCAAGTCTAAGTCTGCTTAGACTACAGATATCTGCCACAACACCTGGGTTTTTTTTGGTTGCAGTTGATTAGCTGGCACTAGTGGGTTCAAACCCGCCACCCTCAGTGTATGTAGCTAGCACTGTAACCGCTGTGCTACGGGCTCCATCTCATATTCATTTTTGTAGAGCAAACATCAGTTCAGTTTTGGAACCCTTTTTCAAATGCCACCTGTTCTTTCTTGGAAACCCCCTCTGGTCAATGTGTTCCTCTTATGATGGACAAAGGATCTCCTAGTATCATCTCCCCTGTCTCTCCTTAGCCCTATTTAAGAGGATAAGACACGTCCTTAAGACTTTGAGACATGATTGATATTTGTCAAGTATTTCTTCCATATGAATTATGGTAAGAAAAGTGTGAGAAATAGTTAAACACTTGTCAACTTCACATTCGTAGAGTTTCTCTTCAACATGAATTCTATTGTGTACAGAGGAGGGTGACTGCTACTTGGGAGGCTGAGGCAAGAGAGTTGCCTAAGCCAAGGAGTTGGAGGTTGCTGTGAGCTGTGTGATACCATGGCACTCTACCCAGGGTAGAGACTCTGTCTCTACAAAAAGAAAAAAAAAAAAAGGGCAGCGCTTGTGGATCAAAGGAGTAGGGTGCTAGCCCTGTATGCCAGGGGGTTCAAACCCAGCTCCAGCCAAAAACTGCAAAAAAAAAAAAAAAAAAAAAAAAGAGTGACAGCTGGCATAAGGCTTTGTCACATTTTCATACTGTTACAATTTTTCTCTGATTTGATTATGATTACTCATATTGTTAATAAGGGCTGAGGACCAGTTAAAACCATTGCCACAGCTTGGTGCCCATAGCACAGTGGTTACAGCACCAGCCATGTGCACTGAGGGTGGCGGGTTCGAACCCAGCCTGGGCCAGCTAAATAACTACAACAAAAAAACAAAGGAAACGAATAAATGAAAAATGTTTGCCACATGGGTGGTGCCTGTAACTCATTGGGTAGGGCGGTGGTCACATACACCAACGCTGCAGGTTCAAACCCAGCATGGGCTAGCTAAAACAATGACAACTGTAACAACAACAACAACAACAAAAATAGCCAGACATTATGGCAGGTGCTTGTAGTCCCAGCGGCTTGGGAGGCTGAGGCAAGAGAATCGCTTAAGTACAAGAGTTTGAGGTTGCTGTGAGCCGTCAAACCAGGGCGACATAGTAAGACTCTGTCTCAAAAAAAAAAAAAAACAGAGAAATAAAAATAAAAAACAAATAAACCTTTGCCACATTATTCCCATTTGAAATATTTCTCTCCAATATGAATTTTCTTATTTGTAGAAAGATTTGAGGTCCAGTTAATATAACTGCCACACTTCACATTTGTAGGATTTCTTACCTGTGTGAATTCTTTAATGGTTAGCAAGTTATGAAAACAAGGTAAAAGGTACTGCCAAATTCTTCTTTTTTTTTGAGATAGCAACTCACTCTGTCATATTGGATAGAATGCCATGGCATCATAGCTCACAGCAACCTCAAAGTCTTGGGCTCAAGAAATCTTGCCTCATCCTTCTGGGTAGCTGGGTCTACAGGCACCTGGCACAATGCGTAGCCATTTTTTTTTTTTAAAGACAGGGTCTTGCTCTTGCTCAGGCTGGTCTCGAACCTGTGAACTGAGATGAGCCACCTGCCTCGGCCTCCCGGAGTTATAGGATTGATCCACTGTGCCTGGCCAGAATGTATTTGTTCACTTTTAGTTAGGTTTGAACTAAGATTAAAGGCTTTGCCACATTCTTCAAATTTGTAGGGTTTCTCTCCAAAATTAATTCTTTTGATGTACAGAAAGATTTGATTACTGGTTAAGGGCTTTGCCACATTATTGACATTTGTAGGGTTACTTTGCAGAATGAATTTTTTGATGGATATTAAGGTTTGAACTAAAGTTAAAGACTTTCCCACGTTCTTGACATTTGGAGGGTTTCGCTCCAGAATGAATTCCTTTATGTACAGAAAGGGATGAGCACTGGTTCAAGGCCTTGCCACATTCTTCACATTTGTAGGGTTTTTCTCCCAAATGAATTCTTTGATGCCTAGAAAGGGTTGAATACTGGTTAAAGCCTTTTCCACATTCTGGACATTTGTAGAATTTCTCTCCAGAATGAATTCTTTGATGTACAGAAAGGTTTGAGTACTGATTAAAGGCTTTGCCACATTCTTCACATTTGTAGGGTTTCTCCCCAGAATGAATTCTTTGATGTACAAAAAGGTTTGAGTACTGATAAAAGGCTTTGCCACATACTTGACAACTGTAGGGTTTCTCTCCAGAATGAATTCTTTGATGTTTAGTAAGGGCTGGCCTAAGGTTAAAAGATTTGCCACATTCTTGACATGTGTAGGGTTTCTCTCCAGAATGAATTTGTTCATGTGCAGAAAGGTTTGATTGTTTGCTAAAAGCTTTGCCACATACTTGACATTTGTAGGGTTTCTCTCCAGAGTGAATTCTTTGATGTACAGAAAGATTTGAGTACCGGTTAAAAGCTTTGCCACATTCTGAACACTGGTAGGGTTTCTCTCCAGAATGAATTCTTTGATGTACAGAAAGGTTTGAGTACCGGTTAAATGCTTTGCCACATTCTAAACATTTGTAGGGTTTTTCTCCAGAATGAATTCTTTTATGTCTAGAAAGGTTTGAGTACTGGTTAAAGGACTTGCCACATTCTTCACATTTGTAGGGTTTCTCTCCAGAATGAATTTTTTGATGTTTAGTAAGGTTTGAGGTAAGGTTAAAAGTTTTGCCACATTCTTTACATTTGTGGGGTTTCTCTCCAGAATGAATGCTTTGATGTCTAAAAAGGTGTGAGTACTGGTTAAAGGCTTGGCCACATTGTTGACATTTGTAAGGTTTCTCTCCAGAATGAATTCTTTTATGTCTACGAAGGTTTGAGTACTGGCTAAAGGACTTGCCACATTCTTCACATTTATAAGGTTTCTCACCAGAATGATTTCTTTGATGTTTAGTAAGGTTTGAGCAAAGGTTAAAGACTTTGCCACATTGATGACATTTGTAAGATTTCTCTCCAGAATGAACCCTTTGGTGTCTAGAAAGGGTTGAGGATTGGTAAAAAAATTTGCCACATTGTTGACATTTGCAAGGTTTCTCTCCAGAATGAATTATTTTATGAACAGAAAGCTTTGAATATTGGTTAAAGGCTTTTCCACATTCTTGACATTTATAGGGTTTCTCACCAGAATGAATTCTTTGATGTATAGAAAGGTTTGAGTACCAGTTAAAGGCTTTTCCACATTCTTGACATTTGTAGGATTTCTCTCCAGAATGAATCCTTTTATGTCTAGAAAGGTTGGAGTACTGGCTAAAGGATTTGCCACACTCTTCACACTTATAGGGTTTCTCTCCAGAATGGTTTCTTTGATGTTTAGTAAGGTTGGAACTGAGATTAAAGCCTTTTCCACATTCCTGACATTTGTAGGTTCTCTCTCCAGAATGAATATTTTGGTGTCTAGAAAGGGTTGAGGAGTGGTTAAAAAATTTGCCACAATGTTGACATTTGTAGGGTTTCTCTCCAAAATGAATTCTTTTGTGAACAGAAAGATTGGAGTACTGGTTAAAGGCTTTGTCACATTCTTTACATTTGTAGGGTTTCTCTCCAGAATGAATTCTTTGATGCACAGAAAGGTTTGAGCTCTGGTTAAAGGCTTTTCCACATACTTGACATTTGTAGGGTTTCACTCCAGAATGAATTCTTACATGTCTAGAAAGGATTGAGTACCGGTTAAAGGCTTTGCCACATTGTTCACATTTGTAAGGTTTCTCTCCAGAATGAAGTCTTTGATGTTTAGTAAGATCTGAACTAAGGTTAAAGACTTTGCCACATTCTTGACATTTGTAGGGTTTGTCTCCAGAATGAATTTTCTGATGTCTAGAAAGGGTTAAAGAACTAGCAAAGTTTTTTCCACATTCTTGACATTTGTAGGGTTTCTGTCCAGAATCAATTATTTTATGTCCAGAAAGGTGTGAGCACTGATTGGTAAGTGTGTCACATTCTTCATAGTGGTAGGGCTTTCCTCCAGTATCAATGCTTTTTTGGTTATAATATTTAGATCTGTGGCTAAGACAATTGCCATAATTTTTATACTTATAGAGTTTTCTTCCAGTATGAAGTCTCCTATGCTTAGAGAGGCTTGAACAAAATTTAAAGACTTTGCTACCCTCTTTACATTTGTACTGTTTTTCTCCAACATGAATTATCTTATTTTTAGTAATGTGTGAGCATAGGTTAGAGGCTTTCCCACACTTTTTACACTTAAAAGTTCTCTCTATGGTATACATCATCTTATGTCTATTTAGATTTGACAGTTGTCTGAAGACTTTCAAGCATTTACTACATTGGAAGGCTTTGCTATGAGTAGCTGTTAAACATTGGTCAAGTCCACTGGAACATACTTTCTGCTGCTTACACTCATACACACTTTCCCAGTGTTTTCTTAAGTTTAAATTCTTAGGGTCACAGCTTTGATATCCTTTCAGGATCATCTCCGGGAATAAAATATTTGTGTCCAGATCTTGCAAATTATCCTGGCCAAGATGATTAGATATAGCTGAAAGAAATTTAAATGATAATAGTTTTAGCCACTGACTTTTTATCAGAATTAAGTAGATATAATTAGACATTTTATCTGAAAAATCATGGCAAGTACATTAGGAAGATGGCATAATACAGTACACAGATACTAATTATCTTAAAGATAAATAAATATTGCATGTATACACTGCATTTTGGGGAATTCTAAAAACCAGGTAAGAATTTGCAGCACAGCAGGTGAGTAGAAGTTGTAGAGTCAACATAGAGGCTGGGTGCACTGGCTCATGTTTGTAATCCTAGTACTCTGAGACACTGAGGTGAAAGAATCACTTGAGCACAGGTGTTTGAGATTAACCCAAGCAAGACTGAGACCCCATTTCTACCACAAATAGAAAAATTAGTCAAGAATGGTGGCACACGGCTGTAGTCGCAGCAATTCATGAGGCTGAAGCAAGAAGATCTTTAATTTTTTTTTTGTTTGTTTGCAGGTTTTTTTTTTTGGCAGGGGCAGGGTTTGAACCGCCACCTCCGGTATATGCGGCCGGTGCCCTAGTCCTTCAGCCATAGGCGCTGCCTAAGAAGATCTGTTAAGCCCAGAAGACTGAGAATGCTGTGAGCTCTGACAACACAGCACTCTACCCAGGGTGACAGAAACTCAGTCACAAATAGATAAATAAAAAACCAATACATCAATAAATTTGTGTGGATATATGTGTAAATATATTTGTGTGGGTATATGTATATATAAATATATTTGTTTATGTATTGATTTTTGTATTATGTATTGAAAATAATAAAAGGAAAATATTAGTAAATAAAAAATATTATGGAAGGAGCCAAATAGAATGGAAAGAATTTAGTCATATTTAACCACCACAGACTTTACCCCATCTTAATACAGCATGGTGACAACAGAAGTAAACTTCCAAATCCCAGCTTGGTCCTCAAAAGCAAAAGAGGGACAACTATGTTAATCTTTCTTGATTTTGAGGGCCTTTCCAAAAAAAGGGTGCTGTCTCCCATGAGTGAGGGTGCTGAAAGAAATGGTGCCTTAGTTTATAAGACAAACTGAAGGTGCTAAAACCAAAGGCAAAATATTGTTATAGCAGCATAGACTATAATACAACAGGCAGATTCTGGTCTAGCAACTGATGACAAGCTCTTATGATGAAATGTGGTAAAATGCTTCAACTAAAAAATAACCACACAATTTCACAGACAAAACATGTCAGAATGTAATAGTCCTAGGGAGGGGGGGCCCTGTGGCTAAAGGAGTAGGGTGCTGGCCCCATATACTGGGGTTGGCAGGTTCAAGCCTGGCCCCAAGTAGGGTGAAGGCCCCATATACTATGGGTGGCGGGTTTGAACCTGGCCCCAGCCAAACTGCAACAACAACAAAATAGCCAGGTGTGTGGCAGGCGCCTGTACTCTCAGCTACTTGGGAGGCTAAGGCAAGGGAATCAACTAAGTCAAAAAGCTGGAGGTTGCTGTGAGCTGTGATGCCACAGTTCTCTACAGAGAGCAACAAAGTGAGACTCTGTCTCAAAAAAAAAAAAAAGAATGGAATAGTCCTCACTTTTTTTTTTTTTTTGAGACAGAGCCTCAAGCTGTCACCCTGGGTAGAGTGCTGTTGCATCACAGCTCACAGCAATCTCCAATTCCTGGGCTCAAGCGAGTCTCTCGCCTCTGCCTCCCAAGTAGCTGGGACTATAGGCGCCCGTCACAATGCCCGGCCATTTTTTGGTTGCAGCCGTCTTTGTTGTTTGGCAGGCCTGGGCTGGATTCGAACCCACCAGCTCAGGTGTATGTGGCTGGCGCCTTAGCCCACTGAGCCACAGGCGCCAAGCCAATAGTCCTCACTTTCTTAGTACAATGTGTTTCAGAATGTTGCAGGACACAACCATATCACCAAATTTGCGAAAGGTGGCTTTTCTAATCCTCAAAAATCAATGAAAGATTATAACTTGTACAAAATATTAGGGTGCCAAAACACAAAGAAACTAAATAAATCATCTTGAATCAATCATAAAAAATAGCTAGGAGAAACACAAAGAGTCCCCTAATAAGTCAGATAAGGATCAAGGACTTGAAAGTCACACGGGAGAAGAAAATCTTGAATGCAGCAAGAGAAAATAAATGCATTACTATAAACACGCTCCTGTGAGATTACTAGTGGATTAATCAGCATACACAATGACTTAACTTTCCACATCATGGCGGCACCTGTAGCTCAGTAGCCACATACTCCCAGGCTGGCGGGTTTGAACTCGGGCCTGGGTCAGCTAAACAACAGTGACAACCGCAACAACAACAACAAAAAATAGCCGGCATTTGTGGCAGACGCCTGTAGTCCCAGCTACTTGGGAGGCTGAGGCAAGAGAATCGCTTAAGCCCAAGAGTTGGAGGTTGCTGTGAGCTGTGACGCCACAGTGCTCTACTGAAGGCGACAGTGAGATTCTGTCTCAAAAAAAGAAAAAAAAAGTGTGCCACCTGTGGCTCAAGGAGTTGGGCGCTGGCCCCATATACTGGGGGTGTCAGGTTTAAACCTGGCCCCAGCCAGAACCGTAAAGAGAAAAAAAGAAAAACAAAAAAAAAAACACTTTCCACCTTAAAAAAGAGTTGGTATTATAGTCAAAGTCCTGAAAGAACAAAAAGTTCAAAACACATATACTATATCCAGCAAAACTGTCTTTCTAAATGAAGAAAAAAATAAATATTTATCGAGATAAATAGATGCTGAAAGCTGCCACACAATAAATGTCAAAGGAAGTCCCTTTCATTGATAATGAAATGACGCTAGACAACAATACTAAATTATGCAAAGATAAATAAGTACTCTACAGAGGGCAACATAGTGACGCTCTGTCTTAAAAAAAAAAAAATTCTCTTCTACTTTAACTACAATGTTCCACTGTGAATGTGGACCAATCCAAAGCAGGTATTTTATTCTTACTTGGTCACCCTGGGAAGAGTGTCGTAGTGTCACAACTCATAGCAACCTCAAACTCTTGGGCTTAAGCGAATTTCTTCCCTCAGCCTCCCAAGTAGCTGGGACTAAAGGCACTCACAACAACGTCCAGCTACTTTTTTTTGTTGTTCTTGTTGCAGTTGTCACTGTTGTTTAGGTGACCCAGACCGGATTTGAACCCAGCCTTGGTGTCTGTGACCAGCTCCAAAACCACTGTGCTATAAGCACCGAGTCTCTTTTCTTTCTTTCTTTCTTTTTTTTTGTAGAGACAGAGTTTCACTCTATGGCCCTTGATAGAGTGCCATGGCGTCACACAGCTCACAGCAACCTCCAGCTCTTAGATGATTCTCTTGCCTCAGCCTCCTGAGTAGCTGGGACTACAGGGGCCAGCCACAATGCCCGGCTATTTTTTAGTATACATGCTGCCAAGGCGAGCCTGACTCTCAGCTATTTTTTTGTTATACTTGTCGTTGTTTGGCAGGCCCAGGCTGGATTCAAACCCGCCAGCTCTGGTTTATGTTGTTGGCGCCCTTAGCCACTGAACTTTTTTTTTTTTTGTAGAGACAGTCTCACTTTATCACCCTCAGTAGAATGCCGTGGCTTCACACAGCTCACAGCAACCACCAACTCCTGGGCTTAGGCAATTCTCTTGCCTCAGCCTCTCAAGCACCTGCCACAACGCCCAGCTATTTTCTGTTTTGCAGTTAGGCTGAGGCTGGGTTTGAACCCGCCACCTTCGGTATATGGGGCCGGGGCCCTAGTAGATGAGCCACAGGCGCTGCCCCCGCTGAGCTATTTTTGAAGACAGGGTCTCACTTTTGCTCAGGCTGGTCTTGAACATGTGATCTCAGGGAATCCAACTGCTTTGGCCTCACAGAGTGCTAGGATTAAAGCGCCCAGCCCCTATTTTTCTTAATATTAGTCAATATTTTGTTGAATGACAGTGGATATACCAAATATTTTACACAGTACTTGGCAATAAAATTTCATGGAAATATATAATTTATTAATATGAGGTACTTATCAGAAAATGTTAATAAACATTTAAAAACAGTAAAGATAAGTTTTATTATGTTATTAGTTGATTATATTACAAAAACTGAAAAGATTTAATTCACTATTTAGAAGCAATCAAAAGCCTTACATTTATAAATAAAATAAAACTATGAACTCTGTAAAATATGATAAGTCATACTATGTAAAATAAGCATTTGGGAAATATTAAAATATAATTTAGATACAGGTTGAGGAAAGTAATGACAATTCTCCTGATTTCTTTCTTTCTTTTTTTTTTTTTTTGTAGAGACAGAGTCTCACTTTCTCACCCTTGGTAGAGTGCTATGGCGTCACAGCTCACAGCAACCTCCAGCTCTTGGGCTTAGGTGATTCTCTTGTCCCAGCCTCCCAAGTAGCTGGGACTACAGGCACCTGCCACAATGCCTGGCTACTTTTTGTTGCAGTTTGGCTGGGGCTGGGTTCAAACCTGCCACCCTTGGTATATGAGGCCAGCAACCTCACTGAGCCACAGGTACCGCCCAATTCTCCTGATTTCTTTTTGCCTGCAGTAAACTAGAACTTTCTTTTTTTTTTCTTAGAGACAGAGTCTCACTTTGTTGCCCTTAGTAGAGTACCATGGCATCACAGCTCACAAGAACCTCCAGGTCCTGGACTTAGGTGATTCTCTTGCCTCAGCCTCCCAAATAGCTGGGACTACAGGCACCCGCCACAACATCTGGCTATTTTTTGTTGCAGTTTGGCCAGGGCCGGGTTTGAACTTGCCACCCTCGGTATACTGGGCCGGCGCCCTACTCACTGAGCCACAGGCGCCGCCCTCTAAACTAGAACTTTCAAGTGAGTCTTTTAACAAATATGGAATGCATATTAATTAAATTATTTCTTACATAAGTTGAGTTTCTAACACATAGTTCTGAATATTTAAATCTAAAATTACAGGGCGGCACCTGTGGCTCAGTGGGTAGGGCACCAGCCCCATATACCGAGGGTGGTTGGTTCAATCCCAGCCTCAGCCAAATTGCAACAATAAAAAAATAGTGGGGTGTTGTGGTGGGCGCCTGTAGTTCCAGCTACTCGGGAGGCTGAGGCAAGAGAATCGCCTGAGCCCAGGAGTTAGAGGTTGCTGTGAGCTGTGTGACACCACGGCACTCTACTGAAAGGGATAAAGTAAGACTCTGTCTCTTAAAAAAAAAAATTACTAAATATAATTTCTACAGAATCTTATTTGAAACCTTCATAGTATAAAAAAATATAAAGCAGAAAACATACAACAACTATTTGTGGTGTTCCTGGAATTTCTGAAACAAACACTAATATCACCACTTCACTTACATATTTTGGATCTGATGCTAAAGAAAAACAAACTTTTTTTCAGATATAGTCTCATTCTGTTGCCCATGCTAGAGTGTCATAGGATCAGCTTAACTCACAGCAACCTCAAACTCCTGGGTTCAAGCAGTTCTCCAGCTTCACCCCTACCCACTTACTCCCATTAGGTGGGACCAAAGGCAACGACTATAATGCCTGGATAATTTTTCTATTTTTAGGAGAGATAGGGTTTCACTCTTGTTTAGGCTGGGCTCACTCTCCGGAGCTCAAGCAATCATCTCACTATGGGTCCCAGAGTGCTAGGATTACAGGTATGAGCCAGTATAAAGAACATTAAAAGACCATTTTTCACAGAGATACTCACAAAAAAAATTTTATGTCTTTAAAAGTAATGGAAGAGCAGTCACATGCTGCAGTGACATGGAAGCCATAGGAAGTTCTTTTATTCTCACTGTAACCTAGCAGGACTGAAAAAGTTCTTCTGAAAATTAAAACCAGGAGCAGGAATAGTGGCTTACAACTGTAAACCTAGAACTCTGGGAAGCAAAGGTGGAACAATTGCTTTAGCTCACAAGTTTTAGATCAGCTTGAGGAAGTGTGAGACCCCTTCTCACTAAAAAATAGAAAAAACCATTAGGCAGGCATTGTGGAGAAACCTGTAGTCCCAGCTATTTGGGAGGCTGAGAGAGAAAAATCATGTGAACCCAGCAGCTTCAGGTTACTCTCTGCAAGGCTGATGCCATGGCACGCTAGTGTGAGACAAGAGAGTGAGACTCTGGGTCAATAAGGAAATAAAAATAAAAAAACAAGAACAGAGATCTCCTTAAGTAAGAACAAGAGAAAGAAACCCAGGCTTCTCAGAAATCATTTACACTTAAGCTGAGCTTCCCTAATCACACTGTGTTGTGTGGTTTTCTCCTTGACCTTTGGACCTTTGACCAGTGTTACCTGCTCCATTCACTCCAACCTACCTGGGTGCTTGATCACTGCCTCGTGTGTCTTCACCTTCCAGGGTTCTTTGCTTTGCTCCAGACAGGTGATGACGTCAGGCTTAGAGACAGCAAGCCCTGTTTTATTAGAAAAAAGAAACATGACTCTTGTTGGGATTCTTTGAGTGGCAATCTATTACCTTGCTAAAATAGAGAAAAGAACATTTTAGAAGATCCTGAAATAATAACCCCCAAGTAGACGGTTCCTTACAGAAACTTTAGAATCTTTAAAAAGTATTTAATGTTGGAGGATTCTTTTTTTTGTTTGTTTGTTTGAGACAGAGCTGTTGCCCTCGGTAGAGTGCCATGGCATCACACACACAGCAACCTCCAACTCCTGGGCTTAGGCGATTCTCTTGCCTCAGCCTTCCGAGAAGCTGGGACTACAGGTGCCCAGCACAATGCCCGGCTATTTTTTTGTTGCAGTTTGACTACGGCTGGGTTTGAACACACCACCCTTCACATATGAGGCCAGCACTCTACCTACTGAGCCACAGGTGCCGCCCGCGACAGTAATTTTTTTTTTTTTTGAGACAGAGCCTCAAGCTATCGCCCGGGTAGAGTGCCATGGCATCACAGCTCACAGCAACCTCCAACTCCTGGGCTCAAGCGATTCTCCTGCCTCCGCCTCCCAAGTAGCTGGGACTACAGGTGCCTGCCACAATGCTGGCTATTTTTTGGTTGCAGCTGTCATTGTTTGGCGGCCCAGGCTAGATTCCAACCTGCCAGCTCAGGTGTATGTGGCTGGCGCCGAAGCAGCTTGAGCCACATGCACTGAGCCTGTTGGAGGATTCTTAACTCTATTACCCAGTACTACTGAAATTAAAATTTGATGCTAGAAAGGAGATTTAAACCTATGGGTAACAATCTTTGGCACCAAATTTCTGAAATTATCATTAATGTAGTGAAAGACATAAGTCAGCTCAAAAAAGGGTAAGAAAATAAAACATCGTCAATACCAAGGTTTTCCTTAGAAATAAGAACCTGATACTCACACAAAGACACAGTCAAAGACGAAACTGAATAAAAACATTCTTCTACAAAGAGAGGATATGAATTGCTTGGTGTAGACCAGGAACTGTCTATTCAAGTTATCCTCACCTAGGAAGACCAGGTGTCTGTAGGTCTCTAACATGACATCCCGATACAAATGCTGCTGAGCAGGGTCCAGGCAGGCCCACTCATCCATAGAGAATTCGATAGACACGTCTTTGAATGTCAACACTCCCTGAAAGAAAAGCATATTTACCAAGAAGCCAAGGGAAGACTGAATTTCACATTTAGTTAAGTGAGTGAAGAGAACTGCTGCTGACTTATATGAGTCACTAGAATTACCTAGTAAGTATAAGTACAGAAGAGATATTCTTTCATGTGTTGTCTAACACTGAAGAATGGGGATGACATAACACCCACAAAACCAATGTACTCACTGTACTTTTTTGGTTGACACAGTAGAAATGAAAGGCCACCAATACCAGCATGTAGATTTTTTTGCTTTATTTATGTCATACAGTATAAGTTGTGTATTTTTTTTTTTTTTAGAGACAGAGTCTCACTTTATCGCCCTCGGTAGATTGCCATGGCATTATAGCTCACAGCAACCTCCAATTTCTGGCCTTAAGTGATTCTCTTGCTTCAGCCTCCTGAGTAGCTGGGACTACAGGTGCCCGCAGAACTCCCAGCTATGTTTTTGTTGCAGTTTGGATGGGGCTGGTTCGAACCTGCCACCCTCAGAATGGGGCAGGCGCCCCGCCCACTGGGCCACAGGCACCACTCCAGTTGTGTATTTCTTTTTTTTTTTTTTTGAGACAAAGCCTCAAGCTGTCACCCTGGATAGAGTGCTATGGCGTCACACCTTACAGCAACCTCCAATTCCTGGGCTCAGCAAGTCTCCTGCCTCTGCCTCCCAAGTAGCTGGGACTACAGACGCCCGCCACAACGCCCAGGCATTTTTTGGTTGCAGCCGTCATTGTTGCTTGGCGGGCCCGGGTTGGATTCAAACTCGCCAGCTCAGGTGTACGTGGCTGGCGCCTTAGCCCATTGAGCTACAGACACCAAGCCTCTTTCTTTTTTTTGGAGACAGAGCCTCAAGCTTTCACCCTGGGTACAATGCTGAGGCATCATAGCTCACAGCAACCTCCAACTCCTGGGCTTAAGTGATTCTCTTGCCTCAGCCTCCCAAGTAGCTGGGACTACAGCTGCCCACCACAATGCCTGGCTATTTTTTTTGGTTGCAGCTGTCGTTGTTTGGCAGGCCCAGACTGAATTCTAACCCAGCAGCTCAGGTGTATGTGGCTGGCACCTTAGCCACTTGAGCCACAGGTGCCGAGCCTATATGGTTTTTTATTTTTATTTTTTTGCTGGGGCTGGGTTTGAACCCTCCACCTCTGGCATATGGGGCTGGCACCCTAGTCCTTTGAGCCACAGGTGCTGCCCCTGTATGTTTTTTTATATGAAAATTTCACAGTGAGTTAAATGGTACCTCTAAAGTTTTAAAGTATACAAGAGGGCAGCACCTGTGGCTCAATGAGTAGGGCGCTGGCCCCATATACTGAGGATGGTGGGTTCGAACCCAGTCCCAGGCAAACTGCAACAACAACAACAAAATAGCTGGGCATTGTAGCAGGTGCCTGTATGTCCCCACTGCTTGGGAGGCTGAGGCAAGAGAATCACCTAAGCCGAAGAGCTGGAGGTTGCTTGTGAGCTCTTATATCATGGCACTCTACCAAGGGCAACAGAGTGAGACTCAGTCTCCAATAAAAATAAATAAATAAATAAATAAATAAAGTGTACAAAAAAGAACTGGAGCTCTTGATAAAATACAAATTTTTATTTAGAAGACATGGGGTGAAGATTCCATTTCTTTTTTTTGGGGGGGGGGGACAGAGCCTCAAGCTGTCACCCTGGATAGAGTGCTGTGGCATCACAGCTCACAGCAGCCTCCAATTCCTGGGCTCAAGCGAGTCTCCTGTCTCTGCCTCCCAAGTAGCTGGGACTACAGGCGCCCGCCACAACGCCCGGCCATTTTTGGTTGCAGTCGTCATTGTTGTTTGGCGGGCCCGGGCTGGATTTGAACCCACCAGCTCAGGTGTACGTGGCTGGCGCCTTAACCCGCTGAGCCACAGGCGCTGAGCCGAAGATTCCATTTCTAAATTTCCAACAAGCTCAACAAGAATGCCAATGCTTCTCTCCCATAAAATTTTGTTCAACATGCAGTGAAATGTTGACATCAGATTTATCCCAGTTGATTTCTTAACCGTAAAAAAAAGTGACAAACTTTACATTCCAAAGTAATGAAATATGAAAGAGAATTTAAAAAGAAAGGGGCACTTCCTCAATAAATGTTTTGGTTTGTGCACATTACTTGATAATCTCCCCAAAGTACTTATCAATAATACAGAAGATCACTCTACAATGGAATATGTGTCAAAGCTCACCATAGCTAACTGAATAAAGTTAACATCAACTGTAACAGGACAAATTATTATCAGGTGCTGATTCACAAATGCAGACACAACATCACTGCTGTGATCGTACTGGCCAGAAAAAATAAATCATAATCTGATTAACAACTAGTTAAAAAAAAAAACAAACAAAAAACACCTTTTGACAAAGTAGAAGGTATAGATATCTGGTATGTTTTCTAATCTCTAATTGTGTCTTTAAATATATCCTTTTTAGCTTTCTAGAAAGCAAGGCTTTTCTAATTATTCTGGTTTTCAGAACTTTGAGTTCCTTTAGGAAGTTGTGCCATCTTTTGTAAAAGTAAAAGCACATTTTTGTAAAAGTGCATGTGCTTCATTCATCTTGTCCTACACAGAGCTGATGGAACTTCCAGATGGAACTTAAACAGTACATATTCCCATTCTTTGCTAATATCCAATGACCCAACCTCATCCACAATGGGAATCTTGGGTATCCAGATTTTCCCATTTTCAGCAGACAGAAAGGGGAACATTTTCACTATTTCAGAATTATAAATTTAAGGTGAGAATTTCTTAAGGCATATGACAATCATGAACGGAGAGAGTAGAAAGAACACTGTGGGCAGAGCCTGTGGCTCAAAGGAACAGGGCACTGGCCCCATTTAATGGAGGTGGTGAGTTCAAACCTGGCCCTGGCCAAAAAATTGCAAAAAAAAAAAAAGAAAGAAAGAAAGAAAGAAAGAGAGAGAGAGAGAGAGAGAGAGAGAGAGAGAGAGAGAGAGAGAGAGAGAGAGAGAGAGAAAGAAAGAAAGAAAGAAAGAAAGAAAGAAAGAAAGAAAGAAAGAAAGAAAGAAAGAAAGAAAGAAAGTTAATTTAGTTCACTCCCAAGATAGATGGGAAAGTACTAGCTAATTTCTTGCTTCTAGTTCACCTCAAATTTCTTGCTTGGCTAATTCTCTGGGAAATAGACCAGGAGGTACCAACTGTTCCTGGACTGATTTTTAAACAATTCCAGGTAGGGAAAGTACTGAAACTAAGATGTATGAGGGGAAAGTATTAAAACTAAGATGTATAGGGAAAAATATTAAAATAAAAATGTATGACTAACCACAAAATTCTACTTCTGTATAATGTTTGCTTACTACCCTACCTGAATACACCTGGACAGCCTCTGTGCCAACAAGTATGCAGACCAAGCCTTAATAACCTGACCCTTTAAGTACTTGGGGCTGCTCTCAGAAATCCAAAGTTGGGACACTGAGGGAGTAGCTGGCCAGCTCTTCAATTAAAGAACTCCTCTTTAAATTTAACTTGTTTTGCAGTGTGGTCTTTGTGGAACTCCTGGACACAACATTTGGAGGCCCCAGGGAGATCCTCCAGATCCTGGCACTGCCGATCCTCAGATGGCCTCCAAGAGAGGAAAGGGCTGTGGTGCATCTGAGGGAAGTTGCCCCTGAGAAACATTCCAGGGTCCCAGAGGACCCAAAGCTTTCAGGAGACCAGCTGATGATCACCCCTAAATTCATCTGTGAGTCCATCTGTGAATTCATCTGTGAGCTTTACTCTGAAGGTAAGCCGTTTAAACATCTATTTTTGGCTAGTGCCTGCAGACATTTAGTGTAACTATTATGTTCATTTTTGGTTGTGCTTATTTGTCATTGTGAACTATTATGGAAATATATAATTGTTTTTTGTATTTGTTTGTTGTGAATTGTGTAAGGCCCTTCGGGACCTCCAAGAGAAAGCCAAAGGGACAGGAACCCCAGGATGCTGGGCTATTGGCCTGTTAGAGGCTCTCAGAGGCATGTGTCGGTAGAGCAACCTGTCACTAGAAACACTGGAATACTATCGGGGAGCCTCAGCCCTGTCAGAGACAGTAAGATGTATTACTGCCTCTGAGATTTCAGTGCTTTGGCTTCAAGTCTTAGAGAAGTTGGAGTGTAGAGGGCAGGTGACAAGGGACTTTGATTTCTAATCTCAAGGGTTATGCTTGAGGTTAGTCCCATAAACCTGTAAGACAGGAACCTCAGACTTCCATGCTATCAGACTGTTAGAAATAGGACAGAACCCTGGGTTGCTGAACTATCAGCTTGTTGGGGGCTCCCGGAAATGTGTGTCAACCTCCCATGGTGTCTCCCACACATTGGGCAGGATCTTCTTATAGGGCTGGAGACCTCCCCTGGGGGAATGTTAACTTTGAACAGCAGTAATGGAGAAAGTTTTGAATGGCTAAGTAGAAAGCCCAGAATACTAAGGTTAAAAAATAGGGTAGAAGAAGGTTAAAATTGTGTACATATAAGTACTTAAAATCTGACTGAGACAGATAATAGGTGAGGTTTTGCACCCCCCCTTTCCAGGGTGAAATGATTGTGTGAGTGGCCCCT
>CAUYON010114636.1:0-30019 GCA_963573935.1 Arctocebus calabarensis | reverse complement strand
GTGGTCAATGGGCTAAGGCACTAGCCACATAAACCTGAGCTGGCAAGTTCTAATCCAGCCCAGGGCCCACCAAACAACAATGACGGCTGCAACCAAAAAAAAAAAAAAAAAAGGCCAGGTGCCTGTAGTCCCAGCTACTTGGGAGGCAGAGGCAAGAGACTGGCTTGAGCCTAGGAATTGGAGGTTGCTGTGAGCTGTGATGCCACAGCACTCTATCCAGGGTGACAGCTTGAGGCTCTGTCTCAAAAAAAAAAACAAAAACAAAAGCCTATTGTATCTGTGAATAAAATACAATACCTGCTTTTTTCTGCTTTCCATTTGCCTGGAATGTAAATCTCTTCACCCTGAGTCTATATTTATCTTTTAAAGTAAGGTGAGATTCTTGTATGTAGCGAATATCTGGCCTGAGTTTTTGTATCCAATAGGCCAACCTGTGCCTCTTTAGAGGACAATTTAAGCCAATTACCTTAATTGAGAATATTGATAGGCTTCATAGAATTTTGGGTTTTGAGTTTTTTGAAAGACCAGTGGACATTTTTAATCTTTTCACCACTGTGGAAGTTGGAATTTGATCAAAAGTTTCTGAGTGAGTTTATTTTTGTGGTGGAGGATTGTGCTGGTCATTATGGAGGATGGGTCTGAGAATATCCTGGACAGCTGTTCTAGTTATGGCAAATTTCTTCAATATGTGAATGTCATTAAAGTATTTAATTTCTCCATCATACATGAAACTCAGTTTAGCTGGATACAGGATCTGGGGTTGAAAGTTATTTTGTTTTAGGACATTAAAAGTCAATGGCCACCCTCTTCTAGCTTGAAAGGTTTCAGCAGAGAGATCTTCAGTCATTCTAATATTCTTCCCCTTGTAGGTTATCGTTTTCTGATGTCTGGCTGCTTTCAGAATTTTCTCCTTTGTATTAACTTTAGTGAAGTTAACTATGATATGCCTGAGGGATGTCTTATTCATGTTGAGTCCTGCTAGAGTTTTGAAAATGTTTGCTATCTGAATTTCAGAATCTGTTGGCATGTCTGGAACATTCTTTTCATAATTTCATGGAGAAGAGCCTCTATGCCTTGTGAAGCAATTAGTTTTCTTCAAATTATCCCAGAGCTCTCTGAGAGAATGATCTGTTTTTCCTTTCCATTTCTCTTCATCTTTGAGAGTTTGGGAGCATTCAAAAGCTTTGTCTTTGATGTCAGAAATCCTTTCTTCTGCTTGCTCCATTCTGCTACAGAGGGATTCTACTGTATTTCTCAGATCTTTGAGGGCTGCAAATTCTTGTCTCAATGTGTCAAAATCTTTAGTGATTTTGTCATTGAATTCTTGAGACAACTTTTCAAATGCTCCTTGAATTTCTGATTCCAACTTTACCTCTATTCTATTAATCTTATTTGCAATCCAAATTCTGAATTTGATTTCTGACATGTCAACCATCTGTTTATGAATGGAATCTTCATTTGTGTCCACCAAATTGTTTGTTGGGGAGATTAATCTACTCTGGTTATTCATGTTACCAGAGTTTTTGCACGGGTCCACCCCATGATTATTTGTCACCATTTGTCTAGATGAGCAGATGAGGAGAAGTTGAGTTGGGGGCTCCAGGAGTAGTGATTAGCCAGCCATTTGCCCAAAAGTTGGGACTGGTGTCTGTACCTTTTCCCCTAGGGCTTTGCCAAGGACCCATTCAGTGCTACAGCCTGAGAAACTGGGGACCTGCTTGGTGTGGTGGGACTAAATGGTTCTGTCTTATTTTCAGCTGGTCTCTGTCCTATCCTAGTGAATCAGGTACTCTGGGTTAAAGTCTCAGCTGTGGAGAAATACCAGCAATTTAGCCACCTTGCCTCCCATAGGCAACAATTGGAAAAGGAAAGTCAAAACTTCCCATAACCACACACCCAGGGTACCACTTTCGATAGTCCTCAGATGATTGGCGCAGTTCAAGTGGTCCAAATCAATTGTCCCAGTCAGCACCAGTTTCAAGTGGGGGAGATCAAAAGGTCTCTGGCAACTAGATAGCAGGGGTCTGCTGGCAGCTCAAGTATGACTTGCTCCAGTACTCTGTGAGGTCAGAAGGACCCACCCAGCAAATAAATTAGTCTAGGAAGGTTGATGCCTACTTCCCCACCTTGCACCTCTATCACACCCAGTCACTAGTAATCCCACAGGGCTGTGACCCAGTTCCCTCCAATGACCAGATGCTCCAGGGCGTTACACCTGCCTGAATCACAGGGAAATCTGTGTCTCCTCAGCCTGGCCGCCTCTCTCTGCCACTATCCAGCAGGGGGAGGTGAGGCCTGACAACCTTGGGTGCTTAATGGAAGCTGGGCTGGTTCATTCAGTTCCAGCCCTGTCCCTGATCGATGTTGCTGACAGAATAGAACAACTTTGCAGAATTTGTTTCTGTCCTGGCTATATTCCCCTGTGGATCAGACGCTGCTTGAGTTCACAGAAACTGCAACTCAGCCCAGTCTGCACAGCTGCCTGGTTTCAGTTGCAGTCTGTGTTGGGGCGAGCACGGTCAGAGCTCACACTCGGCTGTCAGTTTCAGCCTCTGCCTGCCCACCTTTGCCTCAGATATGATCCCCTGAGGGCTAGGTGCTTCGGAGGCTCAGTAAAGCAGTCCTCTGGGTCAGCCCCACCCTGGGAGTCTGCTGTCTCTGTGCACTCAAATTCTAGTCCCTATGCTCTGCCCAAGCCATACTGCCTCAGGCATACCCTTTACTCATGGGGCCTGCACTTCCATCCCAGATCTGTTCCATCAGGAGGCTGCCTGGAAAAGATGCCCAGCTTCCTCGGGTTGCCCAGAAAGACAGGGCATATCCTTCCAAAATATCCCCAGGGGTGTGAGCCCTCTTGTTCCCAACGCTGCAGCTGCTGCTCTGTGCCTTGGGGCACCACCTCTCCTATACGGTTCCCTTTCATTTGACCATCTTCTCCTTACTTCCATGCTGTAGAATCAGCAACAGCCCATGCCCTGTCCACACCTCTCGAGAAAATGACCAAGAATCTGGACTCCATGGGGGACGGGCTTCCAGACTTTGAGGTGAGAGTGGAGGGGAGTGCTGGGAGTTCAGAATTGCAGGTAGAGAATATAAACAGTTTTACATAGTTTTATGCCTGGCAGGAGAGTGCCATGGCACCCTAGTAGGGGAAGGAGGCCTGGTTTTCCCATGGGATAAAATGGGAGGATATTTTAACTCTGCTCACTTGTTTGTATGGCATATACTGCAAGCTGTTCTCATAGAGAAGGGGTCTCCCCTCCACTTGGTGATGGATTTTGTACCTTTTGTTTGTATCCTTATAGTTGCAGCTCGCCTCAGCAGGGTTGATGTGCATTCTTCAACCTTCTCTCTTGGCTCAGCTCCAATCCATCAGCTTACTTGCTAAACTTCTGTCCTTTAACTCTCCTTCTGGATGGGAGCCTCTGTGGAAAGCTGGCTCCAGTCAGCCATCTTGCCTCTGCTCCCTTACTTTCCAATTCTTATACTTTTAATTTCTTTTGCTTGCACTGACTGGAACCTGCAGTACCATGTTGAACAGGCATGATGAGAGTGGGCATCTTTGCTTGCTCCTCCTGATCTTAAGAATACTTGTGGATTTTATGGGGAGGTGGAATAGAGAAAAGGTCTCACTCTGTCACCCAGGCTGGAGTAGAGTGGCACAATCATAACTCATTTCAGCCTTCAATTCCTGTGCTTAAGCTATCCTCCCACCTCAACCTCCCTAGTAGCTGTGACTACAAGCATGCACCATCACAGCTGGCAAGAAGAAAACTTGTAATGTTTCATCATTAAGAGTAACATTTCCTATCATCACTTTTAGATACCCTTTATCAATTTAAGGAAATTCTCTTCTTTTCCTAGTTCGCTAAGAATTTTTAATTATAAGGTCTGTTGAATATAATTGAATGCTTTCAACCATTATTACAATGATTCTATGGTCTTTCTTCTTTAATGTGTTAAAGTAGTAAATTCTATTATTCGACTTTCTAATGCTAACTAAATCTTGCACTCTAGGAATAAATCTAATTTGACCATTTTTCTACACATTGTAGCATTTGGGTTCTTAGTGTTTTGTTTCAAAGTTTTAAATCTATGTAGGACGGGCACAGTGGCTCACACCTATAATCCTGGCACTCTGGGAGGCCAAGATGGGTGGATTACCTAAGTTCAGGAGTTTGAGACCAGGCTGAGCTAGAGAGAGACCCCCTTCTATAAAAATAGCTGAGCTTTGGCGGCGTGGGGGGCACCTGTAGTCCCAGCTACTTGGGAGGCTGAGGGAAGAGAATCTTTTGAGCCCAGGGGTCTGGATTGCTGTGAGTTATGGTGATATGGCACTCTACGCAGGGTGACAAAGTGAGACTCCGTCTCAAAAAAAGAAAAGTTTTGAATCTATGTTTATAAGTGAGATTGGCTTATAAACTTTTTCTTTTTGTACTATTTGTGTTAAGTTTGAGTACCAAGGTGAAGTAGCCTTAAAAAATAAACTGGAAGCAGGGCATGGTGACTTATGCATGTTATCTTAGCACTTTGGGAGGCCAACGCCAGAGAATCACTTGAGGCCAGGAATTTGAGACTAGTCTGGGCAATATAGCAAGACCCTGTTTCTACAAAATATTTTTTTAAACTAGTGGTGGTGTGTGCTTGTAGTCTTAGCTACTCAGGAGGCTAAGCCAGGAGGATTGCTTGAGGCCAGGAGTTCAAGGTTACAGTGAATTAGGCTGGGCATGGTGGCTCACCCTGTAATCCTAGCACTCTGGGAGGCGAAGCGGGTAGATTGCTTGAGCTTACAGCTTCCAGATCAGGCTGGGCCAGAGCAGGATCTTGTCTCTAAAACTAGCTGGGTGCTGTGGTTGGCACCTGTAGTCCCATCTACTTGGGAGACTGAAGCAGGCAGATTGCTTGAGCCCAAGACTTTGAAGTTGCTGTGAGCTGTGTCAATGCCACAGCACTCTACTGAGGGCGACACAGTGAGACTCTGTCTCAAAAAAAAAAAAAAAGGATACAGTGAGCTATGATTGCATCATTGTACTCCAGCCTGGGTTACACAAAGAGACTCTGTCTCTAAAATAAAATAAACAAATCAGAACATGCTCCTCTTTATGTTGTGAAAAGCTTTATAAAGTTACATTTATCTATTTGGTCTGTCTCTTGGAAGTCTGGCAGAACCTGCATGTAAAGTCATCTGAAACTCATGTTTCTTTTAGAGAAGAATAAATCACTAGCTCAATTTCTTTGATGGTTGTACTTGTTGAGCTTTCCAGTTTATCCTAAGTAAGTTTCAGTGAGTTATATTTTTCTAGAAATAAATCCTTACATTTTAAATTGGTTGACATGTTATTCATAATATTCTCTTATACTTTTGTATTTCCGCTATTTCTGTAGTTATATTCCTTTTGCATGCCTATCATTAGTTACTTATGTCTTCTCTCATTTTCTGATTATTCCATTTTGGGAATCAGAACAATGACTGCCAAATATGTGCATCTCCTAATTTCTGGAACCTGTGAATAAGTTACATAACATGCAAAGGGGAATTAGGGCAGAAGACGAAATTAAGTTTGCTAATCAGCTGATCTTAAAATAGGGAAATTATCTTGGATTATCTGTGTGGGTTCAGTGTAACCACAATGTGGAAGAGGGCAGCGGCAGAGTCGGGGTCAGAGTGATACAATGTGAGAAAGGCTCACCAGGCCACTGCCGACTGTGAGGATGGAAGGAAGCCACGAGCCAAGGAATTCAGGCAGCTTCCAGAAACTCAAAACAGCCAGAAAATGGGCTCTGTCCCAGAGTCTTCAGAAAGCACAGAAAGAAAATCTACTGATTGTTACCTTGATGTTAGCCCAGTGAGATCACTGTCAAACTTCCAACTAAAAGATAATAAATTGGTGTTGTTTTTAGCCGCTAAGGTTGTGACCATTTGTTATAGCTGTCACAAGAAACTAATACATCATCTTTCCAGTGGTTTGTCCATTCAATATAGTCCTTTAAAAAAACCAACTTGCGATCTTTTCTATGTTTATCCTTTTAATTTCATTGACTTCTGCTCTTGTGTTTATTATTATTTCTCACCTTTTCTTTCTTTGGGGTTATTTTGTTCTTTTTTGGACATGTGTATGAGCATTTAAAGTTATATATTTCTGTAATATTCCATAAGTTTAAATAGATAATATTTTTATTAGTAGTATTTTCTAATTTCCATTATAATTTCTTTTTAACCATAGTTTTTGTTTTGTTTTGTTTTTGAGACAGAGTCTCACTTCATCACCCTCAGTAGAGCGCCTTGGCATCATAGCTCACAGCAACCTCAAACTCTTGGGTTCAAGTGATTCTCTTGCCTCAGGCTCCCAAGTAGCTGGGACTACAGTCTCCCACCAGCTATTCTGAGAGACAGTGTTTTGCCCTTGCTCAGGCTGGTCTCCAACTTTTGAGCTCAGGGCAATCCACTCACCTTGGCCTCCCAAAGTGCTAGGATTATAGGCATGAGCCACCACACCTGGCCTCCAGCCATAGGTTATTTAGAAATAAATTTTAAATTTCCAAATATATTATTGGCTTTTAGCTTCCTTTTTATTACTAGATTCTAACTCATTGGCATTTAGTCAAAGATGTGTATTAAAGATTGTTTGAACATTATCAAATCTTGCTTTTATGGTCTACTATGTGTTGAGTTTTTATTAATGTTCTGTAAGTTCCTGAAAGTGTATTTCCAGATGTTGAGTGCAATATTCTAAACATATCTATTAGATAAAACTAGTTATTTGAATTCTTTGGGGGGGGTTGTTGTTATTTTGTCTTGTTTTTTGAGATAGAGTCTTAAGCTGTCACCCTGGGTAGAGTGCTGTGGCATCACAGCTCACAGCAACCTCCAACTCTCTTGGGCTTAAGTGATTCTCTTGCCTCAGCCTCCAAGTAGCTGGGACCAGAGGCAACCACCACAAGGCCTAGCTATTTTTTGGTTGTAGTTGTCATTGTTGCTTGGCGGGCCCAGGCTGAATTTGAAACCACCAGCTCCGGTATATATGGTTGGCACCCTAGGCACTTGAGCTACAGGCACCAAGCCTATTTGGATTCTTTGAATTGCCTAAATTCATATTCTTCATCTAGTTTTAGTTTATACTGGGAAGTATGTTTAAAATCTCCCACTATTATAATGAATTTATGAATGTCTCTTTTTTTCTTTTTTTTTTGACAAGAAGGGGTTTACTGAGTACAAAGTAGAAATGAGCAGCCCAGACAAGAGGTGTACATAAAAACACAGAGGCATGAGAGAGATGGCTTAATCAGTGCAGCCCCAGAGGTGGTACTGCAAGATGAGACTGGGTGGGTTAGGCATAGGCCAGATTATAGAGGCTATGAATGTCTCTTTTAAGCTCTCTTATTAGGACATACAAATTTAGAATTGATACATATTTCTGTGAATTGAAACTTTTATCCATAGATACTGAATTTTTCCCTATGTTTTCTTCTAGTAATTTTACAGTTTCAGGTATTACATTTAAGTCTTTAATCCACATTGAGTTGGTTTTTGTTAATGATGTGAAATAAAGGCCCATCTATATTCATCTGCACTTATTCATGCTTTTTCATGTCATCTTTTTTTTTTTTTATTAAATCACAGCTGCATACATTAGTGCAATCAAGGGGTACGATGTGCTGGTTTCATATACAATCTGAAATGTTTTCATCAAACTGTTTAACATAGCCTTCATGGCATTTTCTTTTTTTCTTTTTTTTTTTTTTTTCCAGTGGTAAGACAGAATTTATTTACAGAAAAGAATACAGAAAACACTAAAGCTCCTGGTAGAGAGAGAGAACTCAAGTGGGGAGAGAAAATCTCTCTCCATTTCTCTCCCAGTCTTTCCCAGTCTCCCCCTTCAGCCTTTTAGTCTCGGGGTATATATAGGTGTATGGGTTCCTTGGCCGGAAACGAATGAACACAGTCCCTTCCTACGGGGCAAAGTGAATGAATGTATCAATGAATTGACACAGTCCATTCATGGAATTGAGGCCTAGGAAATTCATATGAAATTGACCTAGGCATAGAAAATGGGGGTTCCACATTTAGTCCTAAGTGTAAAGTGAAGGAGACACCAAGGCACAGGTGTCTCATCGGCAGTTGTCCGGCCTTTTTGGCTATTGGAGCCTCCGGTGGGGGTTGGAGGTCCCCCTCCTTGCCTGTCATCCAGCCCGCTGGTTCTTCAGCTGGCTGCCGCAGCACCAACACCACCAAGGAGGAGGCTGCAGGTCCGCGTCATCTTTTATTTATTGAAACAAACTAAGTATTTTTATATTTTACTTCTCATAATTTCATTATCTGAATTCTTTAGGATCTGATTCTCTGTTTCTTCTATTGATTCTTATCTGTTGAGGCTTCGTATGTTTTATAATTTTTGATCATAGCTCATGTTCAACTGAATGTGGTGGCTCATGCCTTTAATCCTAGCACTTTGGGAGGCCAAGGTGGGTGGATCACCTGGAGTTGGAGATCAGCCTCAGCAAGATGAGATCCCGTCTCTACTAAAAATAGGAAAACCAGCCAGGTGTTGTGGTGGGTGACTGTAGTCCTATCTGCTTATGACTTGCTGAGGCAAGAGGATGACTGGAATCCAGGAGTTTGGGGTTGCTGTGAACTATGATGCCACAGAACCCTACCCAGGGCAACAGAGAGAGACTCTATCTCATAAATAAATAAGAAAATAAATAAAATATTTTAAAAACTTAAAAAAAATACGTAATATCTCATGGTCCTTGGAATTTTATTTGGGAAATTATTTGAGGCCTGGTGTGAAACTGTTTTCCTCCAGAGAGGATTGGTACTTTTCTCTGCTGTGTGTCTAATGGCACCATTTACCCAAAATCACTTTAATTAAATTCTCAGATTGGACTTTCCACACCTCGCAGGTAATTACTCTCAACATGCACATTATGTCCAGTTGTGTTTACAAAGTGTCAAGGGAGGTTTTTCCTTACTCCATTCATAGCTAATGTGGCTAAATTTTCTCACAGCCAGGAATATTTTTCCCCAGAATACTGTTTTATGGAGCATATATTGCTTTTTAGTACCTCCCTCTGAGCCTTTGCCTTCTGTCCCCGCTATGTATGGCCCAATGACCAAAATAGTAGTTCACCAGAGATCTACAGATGCTCCTGAGGCAACTAATTTTTCACTCTTGCTTACCCATATGGATTTGTAATTTCTACTCATTTTCTGCCTCTGAAGAGTTTTCTTATTTCCTTACCAATTCAGTCATATATTTATAAAGTTTTAAAACATTTAATTTCACATTTTTAGATATCTTATGCCAAGGATATTTTTTAGGATACGGCTGTAAGAACAAAAATCTCAACCACCCATTGATCTTTGATGATAAGTGAGAATTTGTAATAAAATCTCCATTGTTTTATAGATAATAGGAGCTTCAGAAATTACTCTAGGTCAACTCACATTTTTCCAAGACTGAGAATATTCCTCCAATATAACTGGTTGTCAGGAAACATAGATTATTTCAGACTACACATCTGTACATACTTTTTTTTTTTTTTGAGACAGAGTCTTACTTTGTCGCCCTTGTGGCATTACAGCTCACAGCAATCTTAAATTCTTGGGCTCAAGTGATTGATTCACTTGCCTCAGCCTCCCACGTAGCAAGGAATACAGGCACCCACCACAACACCTGCTATTTTGTTGTTGTTGCAGTTGTCATTGTTTTAGCTGGCCCAGGCTGGATTTGAACCTGCCGTCCTGGGTGTATGTGGCTGGTGCCTTACCCACTGAGCTACGGGCACCGCCTGTACATACTTTTTTGATGTAGTGTCTGTCACTCTGTTGCGCTGGCTGGAGTACCATGGCATGATCATAGTTTACTGTAGCCTCAAACTCCTGGGCTCAAGTGATCTTCCTGCCTTAGCCTTCCAACTAGCTGGGACTACAAGCATATACCACTATACCTGGCCTTTTTTTTTTTTTTTTTTTTTGTAGAGATGGAGTCTCATTTCATTACATAAGCTAGTCTCCAACTCCCAGACTCAAGGTATTCTCCCACCTTGGCCTCCCAAAGTGCTGAGATTACAGATGTGAGACACCATACCCAGCCTCAGATTATACGTATTCTAAGTGTTATTGCTTCAGTATATTAAGTATAAACTAAAGAAAATAAGAATTTTTGCTACTGGAAGCATTGCTATTACAATCACTTTAGGGAGGCATTTGGTAGCTTATTATAAATTTAAATATGTCCAGTGTAACACACTGAATAAAATTCATATGTTGAAACCCTAATCCTAATATGATACTATTTGGAAGTGGGGCCCATGATAGGTAACTAGGTAATGAAGGTGGAGCCCTAATGAATGGAATTAGTGCCCTTATAAGAGGAGGCCAAATATCTAGCTAGCTCCCTTCCCACTCCATAAAAATACAAAGAGTCAGCAGTCTGCAACTTAGAAGTGGACTCTCGTTAGAACTGACCATGTTGGCATCTTGATTTCAGACTTCTAGCCTCTAGAACTGTAAGAAATAACTCTGTTATTTATAAGCCACCCAGTCTGTGGAACTTTATCATAGCAGCCCAAACTAAGGCAAGCAACTTCTCCACCCACTACTAGATTGTTACCCAACAGAAATGAAAACATACTCACACAAACACTTGTAAAATAGTGTCCACACCAGCATATTTATAATAGCCAAAAACTGGAAAAAATCCAATAGATAAAGGGACAAATGTAGAGTATCTATAGAATGGAGCACGTAGCAATGAAAAGAACTCCTATTACACTCAATAACATGGATGACTCTCAAAAACATTATGCCAGGGAGGTGGAGCTTCCCTGAATAGAAACCCCCAGCAATCATCCCTCCACACAGACTCCAAAATCGACAGCTATCCATGCAAGGAAGCACCTACAGCTGAGCAATCACAGTACCTGGTTTCAACATATATCAAGGAAAGAGGCATGGAAGAAGCCAGAAAAGCACCAATACCCCCCAAAGTACCAGCAACCAAAGCAAAATTGGACAAATGGAATCACATCAATCTAAAAAGCTTCTGCACAGCAAAGGAAGCAATCGATGAAGTGAGGAGACAGCCCACAGAATGGGAGAAAATATTTGCAAACTATGCAGCTGACAAGAGATTAATAACTAGAATGAATAAGGGACTCCAGAGACTCCAATAGGAAAGCAATTAAATAATCCAATTAAAAAATGGGCAAAGGATATAAATAGACATTTCTCAAAAGAAGACATCCAAATGGACTTCAGGTGTATGGAAAAATCTTCCACATCATTACTCATTGGGGAAATGTAAATCACAACAACAAAGGGATATCATCTCACCCCCATCAAAATAGCTTTTATCAAAAAGACAGGTAATAATAAAGGCTGGCGAGGATGTGAAGAAAGGGGAACCCTCACATGCTGTTGGTGGAAATGTAAATTAGTCCAACTACCATGGAGAACAGTATAAAGGTTCCTCAAAAACCTAAAAAAGGAACTACCAGCAATCCTACTGGTAGGCGTACTTGCAAAAGAAGAAAATTCAGTATATTAAAACATATCTGCATGTTTATTACACTATTTGCAATAGCCAAGATTTGTAATGAACAGATGAATGATTAAAACTTATGGTATATTGGAATGGAATATTACACAATGTACTCATTCATACGTGGGAGTTAAATATTAAAAACAATCTCACAGAGACGGACAGTAGAATGATGGATACCAGAGCCTGGGAAGAGTGGGGACGGGGAACGGATACAGTGGGGATGGTTAGTGGTGCAAAAATATAGTTAGACAGAATGAACAGTGTTTGATAACACAACAAAGTGACTATAATCAACAATAAGTTAGGGTATACTTTAAAATAAACAAAAGAGTGGAATTGGCTAAGTGTGGTGGCTCATGCCTATTGTATGTAGATGATGCCTTTTTAAAACATAGCCAATTCTTTCTGAAGAGCTTTTATCATTATTAGATATTCTATATCTAATATTTCAGCAATTTTAAAATATTAGTTGCCTGAATAGGACAGGTCTTATGGTTTAGCTGCCTAATTTACAGAGTTGTTCATTAACATTTGTTGTTTTCCTTTGGTCATGAGTTAGCCTTTTTAAAAATCAGCATAAACTCAAAAAGATTTTGAGTTTAAATAGCAGCTTAAATAGCAAAAACACAATTATATTTCAATTTGGGGGCCAATAGTTGAAGCCTCTCTTACACAGGATTAAACATCATACTTACTATAACAGTAATAATCTCATAAGTCATCTGAGGAATTACTGAGTACAAGACATTCTCCTGGCAAGCCTGGAAATCTCTTGTGACTTTAAAGGCAAATCACCAAGTAACTCAGTTATCCCAGAGGAGCAAAGATCAGTCCTGTAATAGTAAGGCTGGTGTTAAGCATTAAGCATTTTATGGCAGTTCCTTGAAGGATTAGTGGAGAAAAATTGCATATAGTCTTTCTGGAGATCATTTCTTTAAGTACATACTCTCTTGGCATCTTTGGAGATCATTTCCTTGTGCACATACTCTGTTGGCACCTATGAGATCGTTTTCCCGAGCACGCAGCCCCTGCATGTCTTTGCTTAGTAATCTTTCCACCCATTATGTATCTTCTCAATAAAAGGACTCTGCGAGAAGTTTTCGGGGCTCTCCCTGCACCTATGGGAAGCCCACTTCTTGCAGCTTGTACTCTCAATCTATGTCACGCGTGATCATTTATGCAGTTGCGACACTATCTGATAATAATAAGTGGGAAATTTGGGGAAAAAATCATGTATGTCGGTGATATATCTGTGAAGTTAACCAGATCAGAAACAAGGGGGTCTAGAGAGGGTATGGATTTATTTGTAGGACATTTGGGGAAGACTATTTAAAATGTTTGCCAGAGAAGAGGGCAAAGTTGTGGGTAACATTTAACATACTGTAGCAGTATTTGAAAGACAGGTTTGAAACATAAGAAAGAGACTGCTCATTTTACTTGTCAAAACAAGGGAAGTAAAAGCACATTATAAAATTCCCCACAGAAAAAGAAAATGGCAGGAGAATGACACTGGGTAAAGAGACACACATCTTTTAGGTAAAATATTCTATAAAGTAAATTTCACAGGCTGCACAACCTAAAAATTCTAGATTTGTTTTGAACTTTTATCTTAAAAAAAAAAAAAAAAGGCTAACATTGGGCCTGCCTAAGTCACAAGATGGTTGTGAAGATCATCAGATAAGAAATACTTCCTTTCAGAAGGTTTTCTTTTTATTTCCTTAACAACATGACTCAGAAAACTTGCTCAATTAACAGATGCTCATTGAGTGCCCCCTAATAGCCAGGGACTGTCCTAACTGCTTGAGATATATCAGTGAACAAAACAGATAAAAATCTCAGTTTAATGGAGCTTATCTTCTATTTGATCAAGTCAGACCAAACACTTGCAAAACAAATAAGTAAAGTATCTAAGTAATAAGAGAAAAGAAACAAAGCAGCATAAGATACATCACCATATGAATGTCTAAGGGGAAATCATTTTTGTCTATAAAAGCAAAAGCAAAAAAGATTCTTCTTGGGAGGCTGATGCAGGAGGATTGCTTGAGCCCAGGAATTAGAATCCAACCTGGGCAATAAAAGGAAGCCTCATTTATCAATCTCTCTCTCTCAAAAAAAAAAAAAAAAAGGCCAAAAATATATATATCCTGAGTATTTATCTGCCAAAAAATGAGACAAGGGTTTAGTAAGTATCCCAAGCAAAGGCTGTTGCTATTGAAACCTCAGAGATGAAAACAGCAAGGCCAGGTGTCCCAAAGCAATGAAAAGGGTTCTATTCAGCACATTTTTTTTTCTAGGACACATTGTCTAAAATATATACATAGGCTGGCATGTGAAGCCCCAGCTACTCAAGAGGCTGAGGCAAGAGGATTGCTTGAGTCCAAGACTTTGAGGTTGCAGTGAGCTATGACACCATGATACTCTACTCAGGGCCACAGAGTGAGACTTTGTCTTTAAAAAAATTAAAATAAAATATCATCTCTATTAGTAGCCATTTTAAAACTATAATCATTCAGAAAATTCACTAAGAAGTGAAGTTGTATGACAAATTAAATTTATCCACCTAGTTTTAGTCCTCCTTTCTGAAGGTTTTTAGAATATTCTTTCTTGAGAAGTCACCATGAGTAAGGTGAAATACTTAATGAATTAAAATGAGTTATTGTGTAAAAATACTTGGCACAATACATGGTACCTGATACATATGAATATGAGTATTTGTTAAAATTTTTAAAAATTGTTTTAACAGCCATAAGGCTATATCCCAGTAAGCTTATTGGTGCTTACTTATGAATTTTTTTTTTTTTTAGGCAGAATCTTGCTCTGTTGCCCCAGGCTAGACTGCTGTGGCATCATAGCTCACAGCAACCGCAGACTCCTGGGTTTAATTGATCCACTTGCCTCAGCCTCCCGAGTAGCTGGGACTACAGGCCTGCACCAACACACCCAGCTGGCATTTCTATTTCTAGTAGAGATGGGGTCTCCCTCTTGCTCAGGCTGGTTTCAAGCCATCTTCCCACTTCAGCCTCCCAAAGTTCCAGGATTACAGACAGGATGAGACCACGCCCAGCCCACTTGATTAAATTTTTATGAACCAGTCAATAAAAAGAAAGTAAAGTACTCTTTTTTGAGAGCTAGAGTCATACTTTCAGGAAATTAATCAGTTCCCCCCGATACACGGGTCTTTATATAGACATAAATAACATGAACACATTATATACGTCAGGGTTTATCTTATAGTTTGTAAGTGTTTAAAGTTCCTGTATCCTTAGTTTTCTTCAATTTCACTGTCCATTATACCACCATTTCCATCAGAAAGTTTGAAATGGAAGGTGAAATGAAAGCTGGTAAACATAGCTTATTTGTGTTTGCCTCTAAAAAGAAAGTGAAGAAGTCAAAACAGCTGGATAAAATTAGGTGTGGGGTGATTTTCTTCTGTGCTATTCCTGTCCTGCCTCAGGGAAAATCTTTGGGAGTACACTTGTAGCTCACTATAATTTCCAGTTTCTGGAACTTTTGAGATGTTGATATGAGATCACTTTGTTTTAGAATCAATAATGATAATCATTCTTTCTTTAGGAAAGGGCTTAGGTGAACATTTGAACTCTGACATGTGTTACTTCTCTTTGCAAATGGAAACAGAAGGAACATCCTCCCCCAAAATACACCTAGAAGCAATATTTATGTTTTAGTTGCACCTTTTTTTACATCCTTATTGTAGTAATCATAGTATTGTATTTAATTTCCTTTTTTATTAATCAAAACTATTATGAGTAGAGTATAAATGTACTTAGTTACTTGATAGTCAATCTTCCCTTAATTGAAAACTCCTTGAGGGAAGACTTTCCTTTCATTTTTGTAACCTGGGGCTCTTAGTACAGGTAAACAGTATTGACAAGTGAAAGAATAAATAAATTAAAGATCACTGGGATTTACATGACAGGTAACCAAGTCTCTCTCAAACTGTAAGTCCAACAAAAGCAGATTGGTAAAATCTCTTATTTGGGAGTAACCCAGCTCCCTTAATTGTAAGAAGTTCAAAGTCAAAATAAATCCACCATTTCGTTGTATCTTCATTATCTATATGCAATATAAGTTTATCAAACCTTTAGTAATCACTGTAATTTTTTTTTTTGAGACAGAACCTCAAGCTGTCACCCTGGATAGAGTGTTGTGGCTTCACAGCTCACAGCAACCTCCAATTCCTGGGCTCAAGTGAGTCTCCTGCCTCTGCCTCCCAAGTAGCTGGGACTACAGGTGCCCGCCACAACACCCGGCCATTTTTTGGTTGCAGCCGTCATTGTTGTTTGGCGGGTCTGGGCTGGATTCGAACCTGCCAGTTCAGGTGTACATGGCTGGCGCCTTAGCCCGCTGAGCCACAGGCGCAAAGCCATACTCCAACTACTTCTCACAGTATAAGCTCACAAAGCTGCCAGACTCAAAGAATACAGGGTCCTGTTACCAATGGCTATCCGGAAAGACAAACTTTCTATTCCTCCAGCCCATAATGAAAATACAAAAGGAAAAGTAAAGCCCATTAGATCTTCACTCATAGCTTTTAAAACTTAATTAGTGAGAAACCACTTATAGTCATGACTGTCAAGTGTCACAATAGTTAAGAAGATATTTTCTGGGGCTGGAAAAGGATTGGCTTGATATAAATTAGGATTTTATCATAGTTCATGGACAGGAGCCAGACTTCAAGATGAGGAATCCCAGCTCTGCCACTGACCACTTGTGTGACCTCAGTTTAAATCTCCTCCAGGCTTCAGTTTCTCCCTCAATAAAGTGGGAATAGTAATTGTACCTACCTAATAGGGTTTCTATGAGGATTGAAAATATATTTAGAGCACTCACAACGTTGCCCAGCATAGCCAGCCTTTCAATAAATGTTAACTATATTCCCCTGCAAGCACTGCTCAGAGTCTTTGATTATCTTTTTTTCATTTTGTAATTTATCAGGAAATGAGTTCCCTGCCACAGTAATTTTTCATTCTGCTCTCAGAACCAGCTGGAATAAAGCAGAAAAGATGAACGAGTAATCCACTAATGACAAGGACTGTCACAGTGTCTATGAACCAAGAGTATCCTTGGGTTTTTTTGTTTATTTTTTTTTAACCTTCTTTAACCTGGGAATTGCAAATTATTTTTCATGTGTCCTACGGGCAAGAGGGAAGGCTTGTAGAATGTTGTCATTCATTTGTTATTATGAGTGGTAATGACAAGAACTTTTTGTCTCTTCCCTAAAATGTTTACAGGGTCTCAGATATGAATCAGCACAGGGAGACGTGCGATACAACCAGCCAATACGCCACACTCCTTCTATTAACAGTTAAAATCTTGTCTTCATGGAATCCTAAGTTTGGAAAAGCGCAAAAGTCAGGTGACCTGGTGTCAAAAATATATGACTTCCCCTAATCAGGAGATAGAAACAATATTATTCAATCTACCAGGTCAATCCCCTTCTCACAATTTTTCATGAGCACTAATAATAATAAGAAATAATATATTGGTTAGTAAAGAATGTCTGTAAAATATCACCATTTCCCAAAGAATATGATGATTTCTAAGTAGGACCTATGGTGATGTTTCTTTTCCAAACCTGTCTGAATTCTGAAAAGCAATCTCCTTCATTTACCCGACAGACAGCAATCCTTTCATGTTAGAGGCCCAAAAGCTCCTTTTTCTCAGAACTAGATGGAACACTCTGTCCTGACACCTTTTCTGGAATAATCCCAGAAGTAGTTCCCTTCTACCAGTACTTTAATTCAATAATATCATCTAAGAGTTTCTATGCCAAAAGCCTCCTCGGAATCCATTTCTAACTTTAATAATAAGAAAAAATATTGCCCACGTGTGGCAGATGTAATTGCCATCCCAATAGTCATTTCCCCTCTTCTTTCTTAGCTAGTAAAAGTCTAATTTTATTTGAGACATTAATGTGTTCAGCCCAAGACCGACCAGAACTAGCCAGCCAATCACAGCTGTCTCATTTTCTTTTGACAAGTACCTTTCCAGACACCCTCAGATCTGGTCAGTGAGAAGCAAGGGGAAATATGCTGAGCAGCAAATGGGAAAGGTTATACCCCTGCTAGTGGGAAACCTCTTTTCCACCCACCCTCCTTTTTTCTCACTTGGGATACCTGGTGAGATACCTATGGCAGCCGCGATATAACCATGAGACCATTGACACGAGGACCCAGAGCCAACATATCGAGGATGGCAGAGTGGGGGAACTGCATCTCCAACAACATCATTAAGACACTGTATAAAATGCCTGATACAGCCAGACTCCAAATTCCTTGTAATATGAATCAATGCTGCTGTGAAAAGCAGTACGATGGTTCCTCAAAAAATTAAAAATAAAATTACCATATGATCCAAAATTTCTATTTCTGGGTATAGAGTCATAAAAGTTGAAAGCAAGGATCTGAATAGATATTTGTATACCCATGTTCATAGCAGCATTATCCCAATAGACAAAAGGAGAAACCAGGGCTCTATAATGGATGAATGAATAAACGTAATATATACATACAATGGAATGTTATTCAGCCTGAAAGGAAAGGAAGTTCTTTCTTAGAATACATGCGAAATCATGAATTAACCTTAAAGTCTTGCTGACTGAAGTAAGCCAGACACAAAAAGACAAATACTGTTATAATTCCATTGATATAAGGTACCCAGAGTAGTCAAAATCATAAAAACAGAAGTAACATGGTGGTGGCCAGGAGCTTGGGTGAAAGTGGGAATAAGGAGTTATCATTGCCAGATGTGGAAGTTTGAGACTGAAATCCCAGCTACTTGGGAGGCTAAGGTGGGAGTATTGTTTGAGGGCAGGCATTCAAGACCAGTCCGGCCAATGAAGTAAGATCCCATCCCCCCCCAATAAAAGAAAATAAACAAACAAACCCGAGTTATTGTTTAATGGGTACAGAGTTTCAGTTTTGCCACTGACCTACGTGCACACTTAGAAATAGTAAAAATGGTAAATCTTACATTGTGACATTTTGCTACAAAAAGAAAACCCAGTCACAAAGAAAACGTATTAGAAAAATCTGGTTTGTGCCAACAAAGTCTCCTGACTCTTAAAAAGAAAACAACGAACTGGCCTCTGACATAGTCTGGAAGGCAGACCACATTCCTGTGGAGCCCACAACTAGACCGAGTTGCAAGGAAAGATGAGAAAGAAGAGGAGTCTGGAAACATGGGGCCTTGCCCCATGGGTTAGAAACGCCGAAGACTCTTACACCGCAAACCGCAAGAGATGGGCGATGAGATTTAGGGTCTGCCTTCCCTCCCAAGTGTGTGTCCCAGAGGCCTCCAGAGAGCGGCCCTGAAATTCAGAGAGTGAAAAGAGGGTGAGAAAGGAAAGAACGCAGGCAGGCTAAAGACCATGCCTTGAAAGGAACTTTGGGAGCAATTAGGGGCATGTGAATCGGCTGGAAGTTGACAGATCATTGGCCTTCTGAGCTTCTGCGAGAACTGTGTTAGTGAAGCCAAGCCAACAAAACCCATGACTGCTGTACTCAGACCCCAAATCTGCAGCAGCAAAGTTGTGCAGCCACCCAGGAGGGTGTATCCGAACCACTCACTTCAGATTTGGGCAAGGAGGAAGCTGAGCAGAAACAACCCTCCCCCCCAACTGAAAGGCCAAGCGGTTCCTCCTGAAGAGCAGGGCCATATCTGATCAGGACGGGGCCCTCTCATCGCTGCCCTGGGGTCCCAGCACCACGACGGGCCAGGGCTGCTGTATGTGTGTTTCCTTCTTCTCTCTTTTTTTTTTTTTTTGAGACAGAACCTCAAGCTGTCGTCCTGGGTAGGGCGCTGTGGCATCCCAGCTCACAGCAACCTTCAACTCCGGGGCTCAAGCGATTCTCCTGCCTCCGCCTCCCAAGTAGTGGGACTATAGGCGCCAGCCACACGTCCGGCAATTTTTTGGTTGCAGCCGTCATTGTTGTTTGGCGGGCCCAGGCTGGAATCGAACCTGCCAGTTCAAGTGCATGTGGCTGGGGCCTCAGCCACTTGAGCCACAGGCACCCGAGAGTTTTATTTGTGAATTTTCTGCCTTCTGTTCTATCATGGTTTATTAGGTGTGGGGATGAGTGTAGAAGGAAAGAGAACTTGCCTTGTACACAGATTGCCAGATCGTTAGGAACCACATCTGAACCCGACGGAGGGGACTGAGCATTCCCTGGGGGCCATGGGTTTTGGGGTGCATTAACTGGATGTGGCCTTGGTTTGATTCCCTGTGGGACTGACGGTGGCAGAGCCCATCTCTCCTTCCACAGTGTTAGAGGAGTAGCTGGGAATCTGCCTGCCTGGCTCCAGGAATCTCCCAGCCTCTCTGCCCTGTGAAGCAGCCCTGCGACTAAATTCTTGCCAATAGAATGTGAGCAAAGGGATGTGCGCCTCTTCCTCGCCTGGCACACACGGCACTCAAATATTCTTTCCTGTGAGCTAAGACAGCAATGACCGAAAGACTGAACTACGTTACATATACTGGTTGCATGGGGAAATGAAAAAAAAAAAAAGGTAAGTTGCAAATACCCCTTGTCATGGACCCCTTCTCCCTGTACTATTACTTAAGGAAAAAAAACCCCCACATTTTAAAAGCACATTATTGTCTGATTCCTTGTCACGGCAGCTGAACCTTTTACTCTAGCTCATACATTCAGATACTCTTATTAACTAAAGCCCAAACATCTCATCTGATAGCTCACACTGTTCTGCATAAAAAGAACACAGTCACTCTGTTCATGAGCTACTTGACTGGTACATCAATGCTTAGAAGACACCCAAGACTTCCAAGTACCCAGGGAGTTTCCCTTTGCAAGTGGAAGAATTAAGGCCAAGGAGTGGGTTCCTCACTTAGCGGCGCCAATTTTTGCTATATACAATTTTTATAAATAAACACTTTCATAAAGACATACGCATCTCTTTTCCCTAAAAATTTAGCTGTATTTGGTAACTCCCGAATCAAATGAATACTTGCAGCGCCTTTAAGGTATAAGAATGTCTAAGGTGTAAGAGTAACATGACTGATTTTCTTTTCTAGATGACAATGCAGCAGTTATTCCCAACATGCCTGATTCAGCAGTTCTAAAGAATCTTTTCTAGACCTTTTGCCATATGCAATGATTCTATGTGTCTTCCTAACCCTAAGGCAAAAAACAAACAAAAAACCTGTAAAGCACTTAGACTACAAGCTAACTAAATATGAGACCCCTGTGCCTGGAAGCCCCTGGTCCACAGCTTTGAAATAGCGTCACTGCAACCTCTTCTGGCCCACAGTTACAGCTCCAAGCGCCAAAACAAACAGCAAACCCTCACAATGCTGGCTCTCTGCTGCACTCTGACATCAACACCTCAGGCCTGGCTCGGTGAAGAGAAACAACCCACAATGAAGCAAACCAGAACACAGCAAGAAAAGAAACGTACTGATACCACCCAAATCACCGCAGGACAGACAGGCCCAGTGAGATATAGAGTTGGGGATCTGAGAAGCAAATTCAGGCTGCATCTTACGTGGGCAAAACGCTAAGCCTGAGAAATGCTCGGCTTTTGGCTATGACACTCTGAACCCTGAACTTGGATCTGTCTCATACTCAAGGTGATAGTCAAAACGATCATTTGGGGGGGGGTAGGCATGGTGGCTCACCCCTGCAATCCCAGCACTCTGGGAGGCCAAGGGGGTGGATCGCTTGAGCTCAGGAGTTTGAGACCAGCCTGAGCAAGAGGGAGATCCCATCTCTACTAAAAACAGGAAAACTAGCCAGGCATTGTGGTACATACCTATAGTCCTAGCTACTCAGGAGGCTGAGGCAAGGGGATTGCCTGAGCCCAAGAGTATGAGGTTGCTGTGAACTATGATGCCACTCTGCTGTGAGCTATGACGCCTCTCTACCCAGGGCGACAAAGTGAGGCTGTCTGAAAACACTCAAACAAACAAAAAACTAAAAATGATCATTCTTCCATGCTGTGGAGTAGTGGGAACTCAGAGCAGAGCAGGAACCAGGAGGATGTGTCCTGGGTCCAGATTCTCTGGTTTCAAATCCAGGTTCTGCCACTTAGTTCAGCCACTTGATGATGCTGTGCAAGTTGCTTACCCTCTTTGTGCCTCAGTTTTCTCATTTGTAAATTGGGGGTCTAGGAGCAAATCGATCTTCAAATAATAAAATTATCAATATTATGCCAAAAATATATAAATTGGTGATCATAATAGTATCTATTGTCTAGGGCAACAGTGAAGATTTAGGGAGTTAACACACATAAGCCTTTCTGACCATAGAAAGGACTCAGGAGCTGGACACTACTATTATTACAAATGGTTGTCTTAGGATCACTGATGCCCACCCGGCTTGTGGTCCAGAAGAAGGGAGAACTGCAGTGTAAGAATGACTAGAAACTGAGTTAGGAATCTGAAAGAGAATGGGGAGGGGCATCCTTCAAATCGTTGCTTAAAAATTACTTTATGCTAATGACATCTTTGGAAGGACAAGGACCACATGAAATATACCAGGCCAGAGGTGCTTACTGGATTTCAGACTGATGGTGAAGAAGGTTGAACATCATCCTACATCCTTCCCGTGGCCAGAAGAACTAATCAATAACTCAGAACCCAACCCCCCCGAGCACTCAGAATCACTCCATCACCAGAATGAAAAACAGATAAACCAGTCTGGTAGAGTGTGGCTAATTGCCAGGCAGTGCTCTACACACCTTGTGAAGGATGTTCTAATGCAGTTTCCCACAGTACCCTAGACCTCTTAAATCTTCCCTATTTTCCTTAAATCCTCCCTCATTACCTACAGATGATGTCACTTCATGTCAATTTTAAGCATTTATTAGGTTACAAGGTATGAATAAAAGTGTGTCTTCAGAATTAGGAGCAAAATTAGGAAGATCATTGTGATGGTTAATTTTAGGTATAAAATTTGATTGGGCTAACAGACGCCCAGATAGCTGGTAAAACATTTCTAAGTGTGTTTGTCAAGATGTTTCTAGAAGAGATTAGTATTTAACTTAGTGGACTGAGTAAAGAAAATCTACCCTCCCTAAGGTGAGTGGGCATCACCCAATCCATGGAGGGTCCAAACACAAAGCAGAAGTGGAGGAAGGGTGAATTCCTAATCTCTAGAGCTGGGGCATCTATCCTGCCCTTGGACATCAGAACTCCAGGTTCTTGGGCCTTGGGACTCCAGACTTACTTCGGCAGCCCTCCAGGTTCTGGGATCTTTGGCCTTGCCCTGAGAATGGCAACATCAGCTTCCCTTGTTCTCAGACCTTCAGAGGCCTGGATTATACCACTGGCTTTCTGGGGTCTCCAATTTGCTGATGGCACATCACGGGACATTGGGCCTCCATAACTGGCTGAGCCAGTTACCGCAATGCATCTCCTTCTATGCATCTATTCCTATCCTATTGGTTCTGTTTTTCTGGAAAACCCTGACTCCACAATTGGCACCACAGTTAAGCAACGGAAAGAAGCAGGTAAAGCTCTAACATATCCTAACAACGGCTCAGAAGCGCGAGGCTAAGAGGACCGGCATGCTTGCCAACTCTCCTTAACGGACTAAGAAGTGTTCTCACAGTAAGTGGTGACAGGCATGACACTTGAACTCTGAGCCCTAGCTAGTGTGCCCCTCGGTGGCTCCCCAAAAGCTCCACTGTTGTTCACCAGACCAAGGATGTATCCTCTACCGGGCAGTCCTCTCCCAGCTGTCCCTTTCACAACATGTATGCCAGCGCTCTGCGTTGGCCCGTCTCAACTTCCCAGTGAAGGTGGGTCACACAGCGACACTCTCTTCCCCTGCTTGGTGTGAGGGAGGGCCAGGGTAAGGGTGGGCACAGCCACCCCCAGAGACACACACGGGGTCTCTCCCGAGTTCCTCCCTTTACTATAACTAGACCCAGAGGCTCCTCCCCACAGTGGGTGGGCTGCCTGGTTTCTAGACCACCTAAGAGCACTGTCCCATCTGTTAGGACTCAGCACCTGCCTGTGCCCCTTCTCCTTTCCAGCTATGCACCTGCCTACTTCACCTTTAAAGCAGCTCTGCAGTACTTGGTAGAGTGCAAAGAGTGGACTAAGGGGATTCTTTTTCTTTTAGAAATAGCTCATCAATTATTAAACTGTCCACTTTCTATTGATAACTGATTTAGATTATATTATCTGGATTCTCAAATCAGTTATATTCCCCCTAAAATTCTGATCATTCCTCATCTGGAGTGAATTAAGGCACATTCACTGACTGATGAGGTTGAACCACTAGAGTCCTCAGTGTGCCTGAACAGTGCTACCGGGGGTGGGGAGTGACAGGAAGGTGCTTTAATTTTGAGGATGAGTGTTAGTTTTCTAGAAAACAAAAACAAAAACCCAGCAGTAAAGAACAGCAACCCACAAAGTTAATCTTGCATGACAGAAATATCTTCACTTCTTTTGTTTAAAATATGTATTTACATCATTGCCTTTTAGTTTATAATACAGTTTTCTGAATGGAGTTACTCACCAGAAAGGATTTTCCTACCGCTTTACGGCCACTGTGACTACAGCAGTCCTCCTTATCCACGGGCATATATGCCAAGACCCTCAGCTGATGCCTAAAACCATGGATAGTCCCCAGCCCTATCCACATATGTACACCCTGTTTTTCTCTAGTCCGGGGTGTCCAATCTGTCTTCTTTCCTGCCACACATTGGAAGAACAGTGGTCTTGGGCCACACAGTAAATTCCCAAACACTAACAGAAAGCTGATTAGCCAAAAAAAAAAAGCCTGGCCTACTTTCTGTGCTATTGTGATATCTGACACCACAGATAAGCGAAAAAGTCCTCACAAAATCACCACGCGGCCACAGCCGCAGGTTGGACGCCCCTTCTTAGTTTAGTTTACATCTATATTGTTTGGTTTATAAATGAGGCACAGTAGGAGATTAGCAAGAATAAAAAAAGCTACGTGGCTGTGTCCTCCCATTCCAAAATCTCTTAATACTTAGACCTCAGCTAACTTCAGGTAACAAGCCACGGAAAGGGCCCTGCAGCCAGGGGGAGCTCTGGCGCATTTCTATTCTGCTTTAGCAAACGGTCTTCTGACTGTGCCCTCGTGGACTGGTCTGCGGAGTGTGCACACCGTCAGAGGATGGCCAGGCAACTGCCACGCTGAGGGCGCAGCCCTGGGCCCGGCCTCACCCCGCTCTGCTCTCCGCCACCTTCTTACATGCACCAAGGGCAGGGAACTTGCCTGTCACCTGGGCTTGTGGTCTGTGGACACGTGGAACTGAAAACTGGAAAGTGAAAATCCCCATGCCCTGCCCTGAACACGTAACCCTTACCAGCTCATCCCACACCCTCCCAGGCTTCCCCACCCGTGTCAGTGCACATTTGTTTACCCAACCGCACCATGTGCTCACTCTCCACACCAGCACCAAACGGGATGTTTAGGGAAGCCCTCCCCAGGAAAGCACCTGGGGGCCCTCACCTCTACGCCAGCACCCACAGGCGTCCTGCTAAGCTCGGGCCCCAAACCTGCTCAGCCCACAGCTCCATGAACCGCAGCACCATCCTTCCTCTTTCTCAGGCCCGAAGGATCTGGATTGTCTTAGTTCAGCTTCTCACATACGCCACAATCAGTGGGCCAGGACATCCTGAGCCCGTGTGGACCCCAAACCTCACCACTTCTCACCACAGCAGGCATCGTTCTTAGCTCAATGTTCTGCTAAGCCCTGACCTCTGAGCACCTGCCCTGTCTCTCTGACACCGTCCACTGCTCTCCCCTGGCTCTGGCCCCCCTTGTGTGCCTTGAGCACACCACACATCCCCTGCATGGGCCACACAGGTGCTATATGACCCTCACCCCCAAGAATCTTGGCTAAAAGGGAGCTTTCCTGGGGAGGGCTTCCCTAAACATCCCATTTGGAATCATCTCACCCCTCACCCCCTGAACTCCTGCCACCCTGCTTCACTGTCTCTGGAGCACCTAGACTTTATTTTCTCTATTTTACTCACAAACTTTCTTCTTTCACTCGATGTAAAATCCACAAGGGTGAGGAGTTTGATCTTTTATTCCCTGCGTTAGCCCCAGTGTTTAAAACAGGGCCTGGTGGCTCGGCACCTGTGGCTCAACACCTGAGCTGGCGGGTTCAAATCCAGCCCAGGCCGCCAAACAACAATGACAACTGCAACCAAAAAATGGCTGGGTGTTGTGGCAGGCGCCTGTAGTCCCAGCTACTTGGGAGGCGGAAGCAAGAGACTCACTTGAGCCCAGGAGTTGGAGGTTGCTGTGAGCTGTGATGCCACAGCACTCTATCCAGGGTGACAGCTTGAGGCTCTGTCTCAAAAACAAAATAAAATAAAATAAAATAAAACAAGGCCTGGTGCATTGGCGGGTACTCTGAAACTATCCGGAAGAATGAGTGAAAGGCGGCATGCTATGAAATGGAAATGCAGGATTTAGAAAAGCCTTGGCCGGAGGAAACACAGACCACCACAGCACAAGCTAACCGCATACAGCCACTGCCGACAATAGTGAGAGTGAGTGATTCCGACCGTGGGTCAGGACGGGGGCCGTGGAGAGGTGGCATGAGGGCTGGGCCTTGGATGGTAAGTACACTGCCAGAGGCTGGAGGGCAAAGGGCAACCACTCGCAGGAGAAACCAGGTGAAAAGGAATCAAAACATTGGTGGAGAGGAGTAAGAGGCACAGAGGCGCTGGCAGAGGGGCACAGGGCACTGGACTGAGAGGGGAGGGGAGGGGAGGTAGGACAGTGTCGTCTGCCAGGCTGCAGGGCTCAGGAAAGGGCTGGCGTGGACATCGCCCTTGGGTAACACTCACTAAGGACTCCTTTACTTGTTAGGTGAAGACGGTGCTTGGGAGGATTCAGTTTGCTCTGTGTCACAGGAGACCAGGTTAGGAGGTCACAGGAAGGGCTGCCACCCTCCTAGTCCCCAATCACCGTGCTCTGCCTGGGGGTGCTCTGGTTTGAAATGGGAAGCCACACTGGATGCGGCCAGTCCTGGTCCATAACCGACCAAAGTGAAATAAGCTGGAGAGACCAAAACACTAGCCATTGTTGAAACTGCTGCTGACAGGATGGGAGTGAGCGCAGAGCACACCTGGGCATCAGTCTGGGCTCACAGCACCAGATACTGGATTGCCTGCTCAGTTGAACGACAGACTTGCAAAGGTAAAGAGATGCTTCTAGGTTTCTTAGAGAGACAGAGGAAGTGTGGCATCTGAATGCATGAAATTAAAATGTGTACTGCCCTGAGAGGCATCAGATAGCAAGGAGTACGGTCCTTAAGCTCCACATCAGGAAAACACAACGAAAGGAAAGACAGGTGTTCAAGTTACTGAATGACACATATTAAAGGTGGTAAGACAGGTCTTATTCGGGACCACAGAGACAAGGGGTAGGGATCACTGCAATGGGGTCTGCAGTGGGGGGGAGACTGGGCTCAACTCCAGCATACAAGTGGGAATCTTATTGTCCAGGAGCAGGGAGGGGGTCGGCGGATGGAAAATTACTAAGAGGAAATGTTAGGGGTCAGGGGTGCAGGGATCTTGGCTAAAACAACTCCAGGAGATTCAAGCTGAAGGCAGCCTGGGTGATCAGACAGCACTTGGGGGATGGTGGAGGATAAGGAGCCCAGTCAGATATGGCGGGTAACCAAATATCGAAGGCTGGGGTTTTTCTGCTAAAGCTGGGTTTAACCAGGCAGTAGTGACAGATGGGCCTAGGAGAAGGTTCGGGAGCCCTGACTAAAGTTTAGTCAAACGAAGAATCTTTGTCAGAGGGTAGGGTCAAAAGAACCTATTTTATTAAAACACAACAACTCTTAATAAAAACATGGCCATAATTCAAAATTAGGTGCAGAATCTAAGGGGACCTCAGAAGGTTTTTTTTCTTTTTGAGACAGAGCCTCAAGCTGTCGCCCTAGGTAGAGTGCTATTCCATCACAGCTCACAGCAACCTCCAACTCCTGGGCTCAAGCGATTCTCCTGCCTCCATCTCCCAGGTAGCTGGGACTACAGGTGCCTGCCACAACACCTGGCTATTTTTTGGTTTCAGCGGTCATTGTTATTTGGTGGGCCTGGGCTGGATTTGAACCCACCAGCTCAGGTGTATGTGGCTGGCACCAAGCCTCAAAAGTTATTTCATTCTTTGATTTCTTCTGCACCAAAAAAAAAAAAAAAAAGTTATGTTCTTTCTCTTAATTGTACATTTAGGTAGACACTGTGGATTTCTAAAAGGAGAGGTGTGTGTTGGGAACCCCAAATTTTATCCTCTCTGAATAACTAGCCCTTTTCTTTTTCTTTCTTTTTATTTTTAAGAGACAGAGTCTCACTTTGTCACCCTCAGTAGAGTGTTGTGGCATCACAGCTGACAGCAACCTCCAGCTCTTGGGCTTAGGAGATTCTCTTGCCTCAACCTCCCAAGTAGCTGGGACTACAGGTGCCTGCCACAATGCCCGACTGTTTTTGTTGTTGTTGTTGTTGTTGCAGTTTGGCTGGGGCCAGGTTCCAACCCACCACCCTCAGTATATGGGGCTGGTGCCCTACTCACTGAGCCACAGGCGCCACCCTCGCCCATTTCTTTTAAATAGCAAATTATTTGCAGTGTTCTCCAATTTCTTCGGAAAAACACCCAAGTAATTGTCTCTATTATGTCTCTCCTGCTTATTTATATAGCCATCAGAAAGAGATTATATTTCCATTTTCTAGACAAGTGTTTATTTACTAAGTGCCTTCCCTGGGTCAGGTGTTGTACTAAGCAGAAGGCAAGGACTCTGACCTCATGACACCCACAGGAGACATGCAATTAAATAACCACAAATGCAAATGAGGTAACTCTCATAATACAAAGAAGCTCCTCAAAGCCCAAAGTGAAGTAGACATTACCCCACCTGAGGAAGCTGAGGTGACATTTAAGATGGTCTAGCACAGCAGTTCTCAACCTGTGGGTCATGACCACTTTTAACAATGAAAATACATTGCGGCCTTAGGAAGGTTGAGAACCACTGGTCTAGGAGGAATTCACCAGGCAGATAAACCTAGAAGGACATTCTGGGTAAAAAACAGCTTGATAAAGCCACAGCAACAGGATGTGATTGTGAACCAAATGAGGAGGATTACAGCACAGCTGAGGTCCCGGGGGACAGGAGGCTACAGCAATGTTCCTGGACAGAGACACAGGTACTGTGACAACCACAACTGGGTGATAGAAAATGGATGAATTCAAGAAGTATCTCAGAGGTAGGAGGTGTAAGTAGAAAGAAAGCTTGAGGCATTTCATTCTTCAAAACACAGCTGAGACAGAGCCTGCAGTGCCCACCTTTCAATGAAGAGAAGAGAATTCCTGAGGGAATTTATGGGTTTGGAATAACCTGGTAAACTTCTTTACCACTTTGGGCTTGGTAAAGGAGAAAAAAAATATTGCATCGATAGGATCTGTAGATTTTGTTATAAAAGAGAGCTATGTAACTAAGGGCATTCTGGGGATCTAATCAATGCTAAAATTGAGTAATAAAACCAGAAGGGACTGTATTGTTTCTCAAGTCTAGTTCAGTGAGTTTTCTGTACTTCAACAGGCCGCAAACCAGAAAACCTATTAAAGATGGGAGGAGGGAGAGACAAGATTTACAAGAGATAAAGATTTATGAAAACTCAATAATCAGAATACAGAAAGTGGCTAGAATAGCTCTTTAATTAAAGGATAACATTCCATTCTTTGTTTTTCATTGTTAAACAAAGATAAAAGAGATATAAATCCTTTTTCTCAGTCAAGAAAAGGCTTAACAGCTTCTGATTACAGTTATGAAAGACACTCTCCACAAGGGACGGACATTAGTCTGTTCTCCCAAGTGCCCACAAGACAAGCCCCACATTCAGCTCCTAGAGACCATATGATCACATGCACACAGCTCCTAGAGACCATATCATCACATGCACATAGCTCCTAGAGACCATATCATCACATGCACATAGCTCCTAGAGACCATATCATCACATGCACACAGCTCCTAGAGATCATATCATCACATGCACACAGCTCCTAGAGACCATATCATCACATGCACATAGCTCCTAGAGATCATATCATCACATGCACACAGCTCCTAGAGACCATATCATCACATGCACACAGCTCCTAGAGACCATATCATCACATGCACACAGCTCCTAGGGACCATATGATCACATGTGCACAGCTCCTAGAGACCATATCATCACATGCACACAGCTCCTAGGGACCATATGATCACATGTGCACAGCTCCTAGAGATCATATCATCACATGCACACAGCTCCTAGAGACCATATCATCACATGTACACAGCTCCTAGAGACCATATGATCACATGCACACAGCTCCTAGAGACCATATCATCACATGCACACAGCTCCTAGAGATCATATCATCACATGCACACAGCTCCTAGAGATCATATCATCACATGCACACAGCTCCTAGAGACCATAT
>CAUYON010114630.1:0-16743 GCA_963573935.1 Arctocebus calabarensis | reverse complement strand
GAGTCTCACTCTATCGCACTCAGTGGAGTGCTGTAGAGTCACAGCTCACAGCAACCTCCAGCTCTTGGGCTCAAGCGATTCTCTTGCCTCAGCCTCCCAAATAGCTGGGACTACAGGCGCCCGCCACAGCACCCAGCTAATTTTTGATGCAGTTCGTCCAGGGCCGGGTTTGAACCCGCAGCCCTCGGTATATGGGGTCAGCGCCCTACTCGCTGAGCCACAGGCACCACCCATGGCTATTTTTTTATTTTGCAGTTCAGCCAGGGCCGGGTTTAAACCCGCCATCCTCAGTATACGGGGCTTGGCGCCCTACTCACTGAGCCACAGGCATCATCCACACAACCAAAATCTTTTATTTATTTATTTATTTTGTAGAGACAGTCTCACTTTATCACCTTTGGTAGAGTGCCGTGGCGTCACACAGCTCACAGCAACCTCCAACTCCTGGGCTTAGGTGATTCTCTTGCCTCAGCCTACCGAGTAGCTGGGACCATAGGCGCCCGCCACAACGCCCGGCTATTTTTCTGTTTTGCAGTTCGGCCAAGGCCAGGTTTGAATGCGCCACCTTCCGTATATGGGGCTGGCTCCCTACTTGATGAGCCACAGGCACCACCCACAGCCAAAATCTTAAGAGAACATGGAGTGATGTGGCCACACAGCCAGCCCAGCAGCTTCTCCCAGTGTTAAACACACTGTTAACACATGACCTAGGCATATACCCCAGAAAAGGGTGACATACTTCCTCACAAAGACTTACACAAATGTTCATAGCAGCATTATTCCCAATAGCTGAAAGTGGAAACACCCACCCACGAGTTCATCAGCTCGTGGGCAGACAGGCAACATCACACAAGGGAATACCTATTGCTCAGCTACAGAAAGGAGTGAAGTGCGGTCATCTGCTAGAACAGGGATGAGCCTTGAGAACAGACAGATGCTGATCGAAAGGGGCACCCAGGCCATGTGTCAGGAGTCCATCTATGTGACATGTCCTGGGGAGGCAAGCCCATCAGACAAAGGATAGGCTAGTGGGTGCTTAAGACCAGGGGAGGTGGGTGGGGAGTCACTCATGGGTACAGGGTGTCCTATTGGGGTGATGGAAATGTTCTGGAATTACTGGTGATGGCTGTGCAACTCAGTGAACATAGTAAACATCATTACAATAAGTAATCCGGAATAAAGCTGTGAGACAGACAAGGGAATGAGTGAGGCATGAATTCTGGTTCAACCCAACATGGAAGGGCCAGATTCTGGGGGTTCCAAAGTGTGTGGTCGATGTAGATGGTAAATATGCTTTGACCAAATGAGGTTTTCATGCTCCAGGGCTTGGGAAAGACAAGCACTTCTTCAAGGATGTCTGCAGTTGCCTATCTGGACAGGACGAGCCACCTGAAATGGGTCCCAGTTGTCATCCTCCCCACCCAGCTCCTGGTTTATGCTGAGCAACATGAAGCAGCAACAACTCTGGCCCTCTTCTCAGCTTGGCCCACACTGGCCAGTGTCTGCTTCTGTGGCTGTGGGTGCCCACCAACTGAGGTGCATTATTTCTTGCCACTCGGAGCCTTAATCCAGCCTTTGCTCTCAGGGGGGTTAATGCAGCAACAGAGGGAAAGGATTATGATGTTAACAAGTTGGAACTGGACAGAAGTAAAGAGAACCACATGCCCTGGCAGGATGCTTTCTGCCCTGAGCTGGGCGGTGAGAACTGTCTCAGTGCACGCACCAGGCGTCTCCTCAGGTCGCTCATAGAGCACTGCCAGGAGTCCCTTCCTGCCAGTTGGTGTTTGCATGGCTTCTTTATTTTGTGTGACCTCATTCCCGGGCTGTGGCTCTGCCCAGCAGGCACGTGCCCGTCAGGAAGGTGCAAAGTGCCCAGGGATCTCCAGGCAGGCCTCTGAGTTACCACGGCAATCTCCTAGGGTGCACCCTGCATTCACTCCATGGAGAGAGAAGATAAAAGGCAAAAGGAGAGACCCTTGAAGAAGCACCATCTCCAGCCCCAGCTCAGGCCCCGTCTGGGCATTTGCAGAACATAAATTCCTTGAGTGCAAAATTGCAAAATCACATCTGGCACTATCCTCAGATGCCGAGCACAGAGGACCTCCAAGTGGGATGCCCCAAAGTCGAGAACCCTGGGCTATGTGGTCCCTGGCTGAGTTGCAACTCACAGGCTATGGGTCCCTGGCTGAGTTGCCAAGCCTGGCTGAAGGTACAGCACCCCAGAGGGCTGCAGAGGCATGTAGGGCCTGGGCACACATTGGCTGTTGGGGTGGGCACTTGGTAAGGGCCGATGGCCTGGCTCAGGAAGAAGCTTTCATGGCTTTGAATGTGCCCTTCCATCCAAGTAGGACACAGCACCACACCACACCCCCATACCCCACAGCTGTCCCTGGGCACCTAAAGCCCTGGCAGCAGTAGGGGGCCAGCGGATGGCAGGTTCTTCGTTCTGGCTGCTTCTCCAAGCATTCTCTTTCTCCATTTCCATGGCGGCAGCTCCAAGGCTGTCCCTGTTAGGCTCTAACATGTAAGGGTCTAGTCACTAAGCTCCAATGCCTAAGTCAGCCACACTCACCCCCATCCCTACACCGCACCTGGAAAGGCTGCTCGGCAGGGTCTTGGAGATGAACATGGGCCTCTCACCTTCCACAGTGCATTCTCCCCTCAAGGTGCCACCCCCTACCAGAAAGCCTGGCTGTTAGGATGGGCTGGGGAGAGAGGGAAAGAGTGGATGTAGGGAAGGAGGATACGTGACCTTCACCCACTGGTGTTCACGGAGCCTCCCAGGAAAGCCACCCTGCAGGACCCTGTTTGTAAGGAAATGGACCTCTGCTGGGTCCAGAGAACCCAACCCTGCTTGGCTGCTGGCCACTTTTAGGCCACATGCCCTGATCACACCCTCTCTGGGCCTTCAGTCCCATGTCCCACTCAGCTTCTCCTGGCCCACTCTCTGCACCTGGGAGCTAGAGGGGTCTGTCTAGCAGGGTGAGCCTGTCCCTGTGCCAGATGCAGAGCAGGTGGATCGGAGGCAGGTTCTGCCCCACGGGCACGTGTCCACACTTCAGGCTACTGAGCTACGTGGCCTGACTACCTATAAATGCTTCTGAGTAAACTCACCTGTTTTGTAGGGTTCCTACTAAGCAATGATGGCTGTGAAGTCAGGGCTGGCACCCCTCATTCTTTCTCAGGTGCTCGAGGCACAAACCCTGCCTGCTGCAGGACACTGTCCATGTGACCACAGCTAAATAGGTGGCAAGGTGCAGAAGGGTCCCTGCCTCCGGAGATGTCTTCACACCTGTCTGTACGGACTACCCTCTCACTTTTCTACCTACGCAATAAGCGCTTAGTAAGTTGCTGTGGCTGCAGCAGAAACCTCTCCAGCTGTCTCTGTGGTCCCCTGCATGCCCAGTCCCCACATGTGGGCCCCTGGCCACCCTTGAAGCTCTTCACAGTGATTATATCCTGGGGTCAAGTCTACCAGTGAGATGGGCAGAGAAATGGAGACACTGAGGCAGGCAGTCTGACTAAGCCCCAGCTCACTTCTTCTATAGCCCTGGGCTCACAGGCCATAGGCCTGGTGATGACCTCATAAGTGGGCAGACTTCTTACATCTGTGCACAGGTGGGGAGCTGTTCATGGAAAGTACTGGACGGCTGTATCCCAGCCTGGAGAACACACTGCACTAATGGACTTCTAGGACAAGTTCAGATTCAGCACAACTGCTCCCTTCTCAGACCTGTCCCAAGTGCCTTCCCTCTGAGCCAAACACCAGGATTAAGTGGCAGGACACTGAGCCTGGGAACTTGCATGGTGGCTAATTTCTCAAGGACCCACCTGGTGGCACACCCAGGAGCCTGGTAGATACCCAGAGTCCTTCCCACCTCCCCACCAAGGGTCCTGGGACTCAGGATCCAACTCCTTTTTCAAGATTCCAGTTAGTGAAGGTGCATTCCCACCCCCAACATACATGGAGGCTCTTGGCTCAGAAGCTGGGAGGGAATGTGTGAGGTAGAAAGTACATGACCTTGGATCCCTTCCCTGCAAAGTGGGGGGCAGGGGACTTAGACTCCACAATGTTATCACCAGGCCAGAAGGTGGCTGAGGTGCTCAGGAGACCTGACCAGCACCTCCTCCAGAAAGGTGCACCCAGATGTTCAGGTGAGGAAAGCTGTGCTGTGCCCAGTGAGAGGATGGGAGTTTGGACCCTACTTCTAGGGACCAGATAACAGTCCCTGGGGACCACCTTTCCCGGGGCTGGGCTAAAAATGTTCACCTCAGCTTCCTCCGTGTTCCTTTTCTCAGACAAACGAACGTTGTCATAGTGGACAGTGGACACTGCTGGGCGCTGGTGGCAGCAGGTGGGCTTCAGAGAATGCAAGAGGTAGGGCGGTGCCTGGAGTGGGGACTGTCCAAGGCCGGCCTGCACCTGACCTGCCGCGGCTCTCCTGCTTCATCCTCTTTAGAACGGGGCGGCACAGCACCTGTCCTCCCAAACACAATCAGAAATACTTGTCAGGTCCGGACCAACTCCACATGCAGTTTAGTGAAACAAACGCTTCACAAAAAGTTCTTGTTGCCATGCAGGATGCTGATATTTATCTTATTTTGTGTTCATAAAACGCTGCTCACCACCCACTGAATGTCTGCCAGGACCCAACACCGTGATGCTGAGACCAACACACAAGCAGCACACGCCAGGACCACGGTCACTGGAGAGCGCTGCAGGGAGCTGGGCGCACCCGGCTCTGGGAGGAGGGGCGGCCCCGAGGCGGTGCGCTCAGCGGGTTATATTTAGCGCTACCATCTGGAAGCTTTCCCCTCCTCGCCGTCGCCCAGGATAGGGGTCCGGGGCGCCTGGGGAAGGCGCGAGTGGAGGAGCGCTGGCCCACGGGGGAATCGGTCGCCGAGTCCCGCCGCGGCGCGAATGAAATCTGAGACGCGGAATCCCGCCAGTGAGCACGCGGCGGGGGACAGGGCGAGGCGGCACGAGTAAGGGGCGGGACCTAGCTCTCCGCCCAGTCCACTGAGTTTGCAAACAGCTGCCGCCCCCGCGCACGCGCGCTCCTCCCTGTCCCGTCCTGCCCCGCCCCGCGGGCTGAGTGTGGTTCTCTTCAGCCTCGCGCGGAGTCCGCCGGGGGGCGGCCGAGAAAGGAGGCGAAAACTCGGAGGACCGCCCCCGGCCGGTGGCTCTCTCTGCGCAGGCGCGGCGCGCAGACCCGCCCACCCCACCCCCAAGCCCTGGCTGCGCGGCCCTATTTAAAGACCGGCGGGCGCGGCGAGCCAATGGGAGGCGAGCGTGTGAGGGCGGTGCGTGGCGGCGTTAGGCCCCGGATGTGGCTGCAGCGGCCCCTCCTCCCCCGCGCTCCCCTCAGAGTCCCGGCCGCGCGCCCCTCCTTCGCTCGCTTGGCGCCCGCGCAGGCCCTTCGGGCGGCGGCGACGAGGCGCCTCGGCGGCGGCGGGGCGGAGGAGCGCAGGAGCGGGCGGCCAGGCGACCGCGCGGCGGCGGAGCGGGCCGCGGCCCGGCGCTCGTCCCCCCCCGCGGCCCGGCGCGCCCCGGCTGCCGCCATGAGCGGCTCCTCAGGCACCCCGTATCTGGGCAGCAAAATCAGCCTCATCTCCAAGGCGCAGATCCGCTACGAGGGCATCCTCTACACCATCGACACCGACAACTCCACCGTGGCGCTCGCCAAAGGTAGCGGCCGGTGTCCGCCCCGCGCACCTGCCGGCCCAACCGCCCGAGCCTCCGCCGCCGGCCCGCAGCCCCGCGCTGGGCGCCACGGGCGTTGAGCCCCCGGCCCGCAGCCCCGCCCTGCGGCGCTCGGGGTCCGGCGCCGGGATCCCCGCCTGCATCTCCACCCGGGACGCCCCGACCGGCGCGCCCGCCCCAGTCCCCGCAGGGGCGCGCTCGGCCGGCACAATGGTCCCCCGGCTCCCTCGGGCGTCGTTGCGGGCCGGCGCCGCCACCTCGCCCGGGCTGCCCCTCCGCTGGGGCCGGGTGGCCGAGGGGGCTCCCACCGGCCACGCTTCGCCAGCTGTCGGGGGCGGTCCCGGGGAGCAGGGGCTGGGGTGTCCCCGTGCGCCCTTCTGCAACCTATTCGGCGATTGGGGCCTGACCCTGAACAGATCCCGGGGGCTAACGGAACCTCCGGGAAAACGAAGCCGCAGTTGACGGCCCGCTGCGCCCCGGTTAAGCCGCCTTCCTGGCCTTGTCGGGAGCTGGGGCTGCGAGGCTCACCCTTTGTGACCGACCCCTGTGGGCGCCACTGCGGGACTTCGGGGAAGCGGGCGCTCCGCGACTCCGGGCAGGAGCTCGCGCAGGCAGCGGGTGGCCTAGACTTTCTTTGTCTTGGTCCTGCGGGCGTAGGGAGCGCGCTACGGAGACAGCGGGTGGGGAGCGGGTCTGGTGCGAGGCCCAGGGTCCTTCACGCGCCGCAGCAGGTTTCCAGGTTCCGGGGTTGTCTACGCCGGGCGCTCAAACCCGGACAGAGGGGCTGCGTAGCTGCAGGGGCTGGCTTGGCTCCCAGGCTGTGTGCGCACCGAGCCGTTGGTACTTTACTGCACTTGTTATGAGGTACAGTGGGAAACTGAGGCACGGAGGGTCCCCACACTGGGGACCCACGAAGGAGGATGCTGTGGGTTGGGGATTAACACCCCCAAGAAGTCCCTGGGGCTCTGTCCGGCCTTACTGAAACAGAAGCTGGTATTGGTTGGGGTGGGAATTCTGGGACTCTCTTCTCCCTTTTGTTATTTTTGTGGGCTTTTCCAGGGCTTGTGGTATGAGGGTGAGGAGTGCTCCCAGCTTCCCGGTCCCCCCCACAGGAGCCTGCTCTTCAGGCATGTCTGGGGGGGGGGCGCTCCAGTGGTGGCAGGAGGCAGTATGGAGGGAGCTTAGCCTTGAGCTCTGTGCACGGTGTGAATGCACCTTGGGGCTTCAGGAAATTGGGGAGGTTGATGATTTTTTCCTTGTCATCTTTGTGACCTAGAACTTCTGGAGGGTCACCAGCTGGTGCCTTGTGGGTACTGTCTGCTGAACAGTGGTGGTTATTGAATTGTTGGAACAGTCGGGCTCAGGACAAGGGCACCTGTCTTCTGGAAGGCTTGGGAGCTATAGAGTCAAGAGGATTGTTCGGCAAGCTAACACTTTTTTTTCTCAACTCCTAAGTGAGATCCTTTGGTACTGAAGACCGCCCCACAGATAGGCCTGCTCCCCCAAGAGAGGAAATTTATGAGTACATCATTTTCCGAGGAAGTGATATCAAAGATATTACTGTGTGTGAACCTCCCAAAGCCCAGCACACACTCCCTCAGGATCCTGCTATTGTGCAAGTAAGTATGTCTGTCTTGGGGGGGGGGGGTGCTCTTCTGAGAGGAACTGTTTTCCAGATGTCATCTCTTGGGCCAGAGTGCTCAACTTGAGAAGTAGCCTCACTCTGTCTCCTTGGGCAGAGTGCTGTGGTGGCGTCAGCTAACAGCAACCTCAAACAACTGGGCTCAAGTGATCCTCTTGTCTTAGTTTTCCCTTTTGTAATAGAGATAGCAGTCTCACTTTTGCTCAGGCTAGTCTTGAACTCCTGAGCTCAAGGGATCCACCTGCCTCCACTTCATACCTGTAATCTCAGATTGCCGGGATTATAGGCATTCGCCACTTTGCCCAGCCGAGGACTAGCCTTTTAATGAAAAGGGGCTTAAATTTTGTCTAGGCAATTGATGTTGCTGCAGAGGTGTTGGTTAATGTAGTTGACAGTAGGTGATGTGCTGTAGAGCATGGCCCAGGGAGGGGTCCTGGGAGACTGTGTGTGTGTGTGTGTGTGTGTACACGCGTGTGCGCGCGCATTCAAGACAGATCTGTGCTGGGTTTGGGTATGCTGCGGTGGGGGGCATGTGGTAGTATGTGTAGTGTGAAAGAGTGGCTGCTTGGACCATGGTTCTTGCCCTTAGTTACTGGGGCAAGCTGCAGGGTTGGGGTGAAGTCTGATCCCTGAGTGACATGAAGCTGAGACACCAGCAGGGCAGACTTGTCTCATGCTGGCAGATGTGCCATCCAGTGCTGTGGGTCTGGTGTCTCATGCCCACCTGCTGGGTTATAACTGGCCCAGGATTACCAGGGGGCTCAGGTTAATGTATTCTCAGCTTGTAAACTTAAATGCTCAGTGTCTCTTTCTCTCTCAATGCAAAACAAACAAACAAACAAATTTCTTTTTAATATTCATTGGCTCCTCTGGGGTTCAGACTGCACCAGCCTCTGGGAGTGAGCCTACACCCTAGAAGGCAGGATCATCCAGGGTAGGTTTTGGGAGCACATGGAAAAGCCCTGGCCAGACTTCTGAAGGCTTGGAGGGAGGGTCCTCAGGGACTTCAGAAGATGAAAGTATCTGAGTCAGGTCTGAAGAACAAAGGGGAAATGGCCATGTGAACAGAGTGTAGGAGGTCAGTCCCCAAACAAGCAGCAGTGCTCCTGAAAGCTGAGCTGCCTGAAGAGAAAAGGGTGTTTAGGAAAATGTCAGCCCTTCCCCAGCCGCATCTCTGCAGTGGATGTGAGGAATCGGGGCATTTTCCTCCTGTTACCTAATGGCAGTTGGGAGCCAGTTGAGGGTTTTGAGTTAGAAGAAATTCAGGTTAGAATTACGTGGACAAGTGTAGCAGAGAATGAAATATTGTGGAGAAGGCAGCTTATTGTCATACTGGAAACTCATACCCCTAAGGACTGCTGCAGCATCTCTGGAGTATAGGCTGGTAGCAGGGTTCCACTTCCCATCTGAACAACTGCTCAAATGCAGGGTTGGGGTGGTAGGCTGGCTGTGCACCATTCTCAACGTGTGTCTCCTTGTTCAGTCTTCCCTGGGCTCTGCCTCCGCCTCGCCCTTCCAGCCACATGTGCCTTACAGCCCCTTCAGAGGGATGCCACCTTACGGTCAGCTGGCAGCCAGCTCCCTGCTCAGCCAGCAATATGCCGCCTCCTTAGGGCTCGGTGAGTAACCTGTTTTTCTCCTTGGTACACCATGCCTGGAAGGAAGTGACTGCCAGGAAGTGCCACCGGCCCCGGAGGGTGGGGAAAGTGCTGTTGTTTGGTTGAGCTCATCAGACTTCTGTTACTGGACACTTAGTAAATCACCCAACACAACTTCAGCTCATAACCATGCTGAGTGACTACTTAACTGAGGGTAAAAGGCAATAGTCTGAGTTTGTAAGCAGATGAAACAAATCAAAATGCATTTGAAATATCAGTGTGGGTCTAGGTGGAAGTCCTGGTTATAGTTGTTTCAAAGAAGAAATAATTGGTACATTTTACATATCTGATACTGCAATTTATCATAAGTCTGATCTTTTAAAAATATCTTTGGTTTAAAAAAAAATACTACAAATGATAATATTGTGGAACCTGGCAACTAAAAAAAAATAAATCACAGCTGAGTTCTAGCTCTTTGCATGTTTGTCAGCCTGTGAGAAAAGTTGAATGTAATACCCACTATTGTGTTCTCTCTTCTACGTAAATGCCTTACTCAAAAGTGGTTTCAGCCAAAGTTAGATAATCAGCCCCAACATAAGATTCTATCCTCAAGGTGTAACGTGAGACTTCACCTTGTCTTTGACCTGGACACGACTTTGCAGTTGTGTTCAGAGCATGGAGCTGGCAGATGATCACCCACCCTTGCTCAGACTCCAGCCCAAGGTATTTGAGACAGGGAGCACTGATAGGTCTAGACCAGTTCTTTGGGTCACTTGCTGCTATAAATCATGTTTGTCTTGATTGCTGTTCCTTGTGTGACAGGTGGCCTTCTCAGCCTGGCTCACTTGTTTCTAAAATGTGTTTGTATGAGCAATGCCTACGAGAGGTTGCTTGGCTCTTTCCAAGCTTGTTAGACCCAAGACAAGTATGTCCTTACTTATTTGTGTGCTTTCTTTTTTGCTCTTTCTCCTTTATCTTCTTTTAGAGAAGTTGGTAAGCCCTCCAGCCTCAGCCGCTGCTTCCAGCCCTAGCTCTTCTCCATCTCCACAGCCCGTTTCAGAGCTTGACATGTCCTCAGAGCCACAGCAGCTCACTGCCAAGGGTAACTGCAGTTTGGGAGAACTGCATGCTGTCTTGCAAACCATGCCAAGAGCAAGGGGGTAAACCAGTAGACAGTAACAGTAGCTTGAGCAGATCATTTGCTAAGCCTGGGATTCAGTTGAGCTGCTTATTTGCTTCAACATATACTCGTGATTTATGAACTACCACAGTTTTAAAGAAGGGATTAGAATCAGTGGAGTGCTTTGTTCACTCTCCTTGGGTGCAGGATCTGTTTTAACTTGTGCCACATGCCACCTTGTATGGGGAAACTGCACCCTGTGCAGAAGGCCATGCACCTGGGGTAACCTGTTTTGGATGGCTGCAGTGGAACTCCCCTGAGCACCTCCCATGCTGTGCCACGCTCTGATCAGTGCGACACATAGATTACCTTCTCAGGGCATTCAAAACGGGACTTGAGTTACAGTCCCCAGCTATTTATCCAGGTGGGCAGTGTCTGCCTGATGGTTGGCTTGTTAATGCTGGTGTGCACCACCTTTCTCTGTGTGGGATGGTGGCACCTGTGGGGTTTCCTGACACTCTTCTCATTTACCCTAAAGTTCTGAAGTTCATGTTGACGATTCTTGTGCATATCTTTGTTTCACACATGGTACTGGGGGCTTTGCCACAAGCAGGGCCATTACCCTGCCCTCATCCAAGATAGTGCTTGGGGCTGTCCTTACAGCCTGCACCTGCTGTCAGTCTGTCATTCTGCACGTGTTGCTTTCTGAATCCCCATGGACTTTCATGTATCTGCATTAGAGAAGCAGTTAACACTAGGTTCTTTAATTGTTACTAGGAGCATTTATGTAAAACTGCTCATAGGGCAAGATTATTTTAACTGATTTAGTTTTATAAAAAGTAAACAAGCCCAGGATCCTTGCTCTGTCCAGGCACAGTATGAGCAGGAAGCAGTCAAAGCTTTGTTTGTCTTTCAAGGATAGTCACACTAAGCGAGGTGACAGACCAGGTTAACCTGCCAAGGGAGAACTTAGGTGCCTGTAGATGAAGCCATTTCCACCTGCTCTTGGAGGGCTTCTCTTGATCTGGCTATAAGGTTTTCAACTATTGTAGTTCTGTCTCATCCATAAAATAAGATGACATACCCAGTCTTCCTCTGTGTTGGGCTGCTCCTTTAACAATAGCCCCTTGGTTAGGGCTTATTTTCTCTCTCCAATCTCCATCTGCCTCCACCCAGTCCCAAATTGCCCTGTTTAAAGTATCCCCATGGGTCCCAAACTTGGCAGAAGAAGAGGAAGTGGTGGGCAGGTGGGTTGTGCTCCTCTCTTTGCTTAGGGTTCCACAGGCTGGTGTCACAATGTTTATCTCGTGCTTGGAGATGCCTGGGGGTGGCTTCCTTTGGGCACAGCCCTTAACTAAGGAAGGGCTGCCAGGGAATCCTTTGTCTCTTTGTGGTGGGCCTTTATTCTTAGGAGAATTGCAGGCTATTACTTTCTCTGAAGTCAGCTCTTACAACTTGATCCTTTTTAGTTTTATTATGCCTTAAGCAAAAATGACAGTGTTCTGGAATTTAACTTAAAGTCTGACCACTGTATTTTGTAGAGGATCCAGGCTGGGCTAGTTCTTCTCCAGTAGACCAGAAAGAAACAGGTTCTCAGATCCTGAATCCATCATTCATTGGGGATCATTGAGCCCCTTCAAGATTAGAGCTCAGCAGTTCCAGGAGACCTGTCTCTACACTCCTGGGGTGATGTCTCTTTATAGGCTAGGTGGTTTGTCCCCTCTTCGAGGTTCCCTAACTCAGGAAGCTCAGGGTCTAGGGTATCCAGAGGTGAACAGGCCTCCTCATGCTACTTGGCCTGGCCTCACCTCAGGGAGTAGACCAGTCTGGGAGAGCTTTGCTGGGGTTTTGTAGAACCTTTAGGTGGTGGCCCTGCTTTCCTTCCCTCAGTGCCAGCCAGAAGGGAAGAGGCCAGAGATGTGAGATGACTTCTTTTTCCTCTGTTTGTAAACCCTCCTCCCTCCTCAACTCAGGAGCTGGTTTTCCATCCATCCCAGTCGGCAAGAGCCCCATGGTGGAACAGGCTGTCCAGACTGGTTCTGTTGATAACCTGAATGCCAAAAAGCTGTTACCCAGCAAGGGTACCACGGGGATGCAGCTCACCGCTCGCCAGGCCCAGCCAAGCAGCAAGACTGCCAGCGGTACTTGAATACTTCTTCCTGGAGTTTGTGCAGTGTTCTAAAAGTGGCACACTACTTCCTGGGTTATTTTTTAAAAAATTAAAAAATACAGCGCCCCCATCCTAAACCCCATGTGCTTTTGCAGGGCAGGCCCATGCAGCAGCCTCCCGAGGTGCCGCCTCTTGCTGTGTGCCCCGTATGGTGGTGGTACCCTGCTTCCATGGCTGGGTTCTGGCTTCCGGAAGAGCTTTGCCTGACTCTTACCTTTTATACTTCAGATGCGGTGCAGCCTGCAGCTGTGCAAACTCAAGGGCAGGTGAATGACGAGAACAGAAGACCTCAGAGGAGGCGATCAGGTAACCCCTGTTGTCACATGACTTCTGGGGTGCCACACATCGTTTGAGCTCTGCTTGTCCCCTCCTGCCTGCTTCTCTGGTGATGATTTCAGGGGTGCTGAGTGTGGCTGCTGCTCATGTGTGCTGCCCTGGGTTGTTTTTTGTTTGGTTGGTTTTTTTAGGTTAGTCAAGTGAATCAGTGGGAGTATACCTTAGGTTGTTGTCTGATGTGTGCCTGGAAGCTTCTTGTGAGGTCAGCTGGAGAACACAGCCCTGGGGCCTGCCTTCAGCCTTGGCTGTCCTTTCTGCTCACAGGGAATAGGCGAACCAGGAATCGCTCCCGAGGGCAGAACCGTCCAACTAATGTCAAAGAAAATACAATCAAGTTTGAGGGTGACTTCGATTTTGAGAGTGCAAATGCTCAGTTCAACCGAGAGGAGCTTGACAAAGAATTTAAAAAGAAACTGAATTTTAAAGGTCTGACTCATGAAAATTATCATCTCTCCAGAATGTCCCTAGTATGTAGGAAGAGATGACCGTGGCAACCAGGGCAAGCCAAGTGGTTGGTGACCGGCCTGGGCAGCGTGTGGCAGGGAATCATGGGGGAGGGGTGAGCACGGTTGTGGTTGGGTAAGGTGTGCCGACTGTGTGCTCTGGAGAGCAGAATGACATCAAGTTCACCCCCTAGCAGAACATGCTCAGGGAATTGTGCTGGAGGGCAGCAGCCAGGTGGACCTGGAGAGGCTTACCCCGGGAGGGAGGGAGTGTGGCCCTTTTGCACATAGCCACTTACTATGCTCTGCTTCTTTGCAGATGACAAATCTGAGAAGGGAGAAGAGAAGGACCCAGCTGTGGTGACTCAGAATGATGAAACTCCTGCTGAAGAGGACCTTCTAGGGCCCAACTGCTACTATGACAAATCCAAGTCGTTTTTTGACAACATCTCTTCTGAGCTCAAGACCAGGTGGGAACCTGAGTGCATTAGTAGGAAGGATGGCTGTTCTGCAAGTCTCAGGGAGACACTCATAGGGTGCTCTAACCTGGGATTGTAAGTTCAGAGCATGTATTTTAGGGTCACTTACACTTCTGCATTATAGACTGACGAGTGCCAGCAGTAGGTGGCATCGAAGGAATCCTGTGACAGTCACTTGCCCGAGGGTCTGCCTGAGGTTGAGTTTGCTTCCTCCTGGCTCCACTGCCCCTCCTGCACTAAGACTAGGCTGACAGCACTGTCCTGGTGGGGTCCAAGTCAGCACCTCTCCTCCTTGCCTTGCCTAAGGGCCTACAGACCTGGCTACCTGGCTAGAGTGTTCTCACTGTGGCGGCTTTTACTCAGTGGTTTGTGGCGAAGGATCATTTCATGTGTTTTTATTTTATTTATTTATTTCATTTTATTTTATTTTGTTTTATTTGAGACAGTCTCAAGCTGTGCCCTGGGTAGAGTGCCATGGCGTCATAGCTCATAGTAACCTCCATCTCGGGCTCAAGGGATCCTCTTATCTCAGTTTTTCTATTTTTAGTAGAGTCAGGGTCTTGCACTTACTCAGACTGGCCTTGAACTTGTGAGCTCAAGCAATCCACCTGCCTTGGCCTCCCAGAGTGCTAAGATTATAGGCGTGAGCCACCGAGTCTGGCCTTTCATGTGTTTTTATCTTAGCACCTAACAGCTGTCTCTCAGATGCTGCCCTAGTGCACAACCTGGACAGTAACTGACATCTGTAGAGTGGGTATGGTGGGCCCTCAGACACGACTGGGCACGGAGGACATAGCAGAAAACAAGCTGGGCAGTCCCCACCTCCCCACATTCACTTTCTACCAGGGAAATAAACTAAGCACATGCTAACTGTGTTGGGTAAGGCAGCAGTGACGGACCGGGTGAGGTGTGGGCACAGCACAGTGCATGGTCAGGCCTCATGGGTGCAGCAGGTATGTGAGGAGTGAGGCAGTTTCTGCAGGTGGGGCCAAGTGGCTGGAGCCAAGGCTGGCAGACACAGTGGTGTCCTCTTGGGTTTTGTAGGTCATGATACATGGCTTTTCTTCTGAGCACTGTGGACTCCATCAGAGGGTTTTGAGCCAAGGTGTGGTGCAGCCTGACACGTGACAGCATCTGTGGGGGTGGTGGGCTGGAGGTGGGCCAGCCTGGAGGCCTGATGACCTATGAGGAGACTAGTGCAGCGGTGCAGGTGTCCTGAGTGGAGTAAGTGACAGTGAGGGCAGAGGGAAAGGGTGGAGCGTGAATGTTTGGAGGGTGGTGCTGGCAGTATCAGCCGACAGGTTGTGAGCAGAGTTCAGAATGCCTCCCAGGATTTTTGGCCTGGGCAGCTGAAGGATGAAGTTGCTGTTTCTTTACACATGGAACCTGTAAGAACAGTGGGTTTCTAGTAGAAGAGCAGGACCTAGTAGAGGCGTGTGCCACCTTGGAACTGTAGTCTGGGGTGGCAGTGCCAGCTCTGCAGTTCAGCATGGGAGACACTGAAGGTCATCGTAGCAGTAGCAGGCGTGTTGGTAGCAGTGTGGGTTCTGTGGCCTGTGCCCCCACCCCCGTCAGCAGATCCATGGCATTCTAGAGGATTTCACTATGTTCTGCCCACTCCCCATCTAGGAGGGCCCATTTCTGTATCCAGCAGCAGTGGGGGCTACTTTAATAGTACCACCTGCTCACTGTTAGTGACAAAGACAAGAGTGCGTCCATCTAAGCATCCTAGTCTGCACTAAGAGACAACCCTGATCCAAGGCTTGACTGGGAGCACCTGTGCTACCAGGGCCTCAGGCTCCAGTGCTGACTGGTCCCCCTCTTCCCCATAAGGGCTCTACTGCCGCCTGTCCTTCCTTCCCTGGGCAATTCTGAGGACAAAGCCTGGCTCAGGACCCTGTGAGGAGGTGCCTGCTACAATCAGCATTTTACCTGTGATTTAGTTCTAGGCGGACAACATGGGCTGAAGAAAGAAAGCTCAACACGGAGACCTTTGGGGTATCAGGGAGGTTTCTGCGTGGTCGCAGCTCCCGAGGTGGATTCCGAGGAGGCAGGGGCAACGGTGCAACCCGTCGCAACCCAACATCCCACAGAGCTGGGACTGGCAGGGTGTGAGGACACAGCCCAAGGTGAGCAGGGGAAGCTTCTGGGTGCTTTGGTAAGAATGGGTTCGAAAAGGAGTATGTAGGTCGAGTGTGGAGCAGGGATTGGGCTGGCTCTACATCCCAGTGAGGAGAGGGGCTAGAGGTGTCAAGGCCACCCTGAGGGCCTTGGCCCTCTGAATCGCCTAATAGCCCCCAACCGGGTCAACTAAACTGAATCTTGTGAGGCAGGACTTGGATCTCACCGTTCTTTGAGTGAGGCTGTAGATGTGAGAGTGTGAGGCTGAGTGGGGGGTTAGTATGGGCTGCTGCTTGCTACTTGGGTACGACGGTCAGCAACCTGAGAGCCTGTTCAAGCCAGTGTCTTGGTCCTAGCCCTGCCCTGAATCGCAGTCTGTGCTTTTAACAATGTCCCAGGTGACTGTGCACCTTGGGGTCTGGGTTGTGGCATCCCACCTGAGTGCCTGGTGCTGACTCACCCCAGCCAGGTAGGATCTGCAGTGGTCAGGTCCTCTTGCCACCACTAGCTGCTTCCCTGTCCCCAGTGCGTTATATAACTTGGGAAGCCTGACTTGGCTCTGGGAGGGTAGGAGCAGGGGTGAGTGGCTCCTGTTCTCCACCAGGCAGTAGTGCCTGGCTTGCACTCGGCTGAAGCTCGGCAAGGCTAGCAGAATGCATTCATTGCTCGCCATTTCTTTCCGCAGGCTCCTCAGTGGCACAGAAGTACAGCTGTGTATATCAGGACACAAGGAAAACTCGGCACTTATGCGGAGAAGTGGGTCACTTTGTTTATGGAGTTTGGAGAATTCCCAGCCTGCTACTTTTGTTTTGGACTTAACTGAACTTGGACATGGTCTGAGTTAGAGCCACTTGTTTTGGGGAAGTATTCATGGGTGACCTCTTGGAGGTATCTGGACCTATGTTTCCTGTTTAGTTGCGCATAGCCTAAGTCTAAGGTTCTGGTATTTTGCAAAAAGGTTTCTATGGTGAAAACTTTGATCCTCACTTTTTTTTTTTTTTTTGGTAACAACTTTGACTTTTAAAGTGGAACCAAATCTCATTTGGCAAATGTGGCAGCCAGGTGCAGCTCTGTAACCCAGCTGGCCCTGTGCAGCTGGTGTGACACCCCCAGGGTCCAGTCTCAGGAGT
>CAUYON010114624.1:0-15770 GCA_963573935.1 Arctocebus calabarensis | reverse complement strand
CAATGACAGCTGCAACTAAAAAATGGCCAGGTGTTGTAGCAGGTGCCTGCAGTCCCAGCTACTTGGCAGGCAGAGGCAAGAGACTCGCTTGAGCCCAGGAATTGGAGGTTGCTGTGAGCCGTGATGCCACAGTACTCTTTTCAGGGTGACAGCTTGAGGCTCTGTCTAAAAAAAAAAAAAAAAAAAAATGATACACTTCACAGAAACAAAAATAATCCTAAAATTCATTTGGAATCACAAAAAAACATGTGGCATGTTCTCACTCATATGTAGGAGTTAAAAATGTGAATTTTATTGAGATAGAAATTAGAATTATAGTTAGCAGAGGCCAGAAAGAGAAAAGGGAGAAAAGGATGAAGAGAAGTTGGTTAAGGGTATAAAAATACAGTTAGGTAGAAGGAATAGTTGTACTAGTGTTTAATATTTCAGTATGAAAATTATATTTAATAGTCAATGATAATGTATATTTCAAAATAGCTAGAAGACAAGAATTTTAAAGCTCCCAATTCACACACAGACACACATGCAGATACATGCAAAGGATGTTTGAAGTGATGAATATCCCAGTTACCCTGATTAGGTTACATATTATATACAAACAGATATCACAGGTGCCTCCAAAACTATATACAACTATCATATATTAATAAAAATAGTTTAAAGGGCCAAAATATAAAATAAAATAACACCTTGATTCTCTGTTTCAATTTTAAAAAAAAGAAAAACATATATAGGGAATGGTATCACTATTAATATAATTTTCATACTGAAATGTTAAATACTAGTACAACTATTCCTTCTACTTGATTGTATTTTTATACCCTTAACCAACTTCTCTTTATCCTTTTCTCCCCTTTCCCTTTCTGGCCTCTGCTAACTATAATGGCTTCGCTACCTGCCCTTCACCAGCTATTTTCTCTTCTCACTCTCTGAAACCTGGCCATCCCAAACTACTAAAGGTTTACTTGATGTGGGAGATCTGGTGGTTTCTCAGCCTTTACACATCCTCTTCCTTCTGCCTGGAACTCTCTAAACATCTCCTTCCCCACATTCCTCTTTCTATGAAACTAACTCCTTACCCTTTAAGTCTCAGCTTTTTCTCCATCATTGGAGCTATCATTGATACATCCCAAATCCATAAAACTGCACTACCTGAGTCTCCCATGTGCTCCCATAGCCCAGGATGCACACAGTTCTATTTTTACCACGTTACATTTCTTTGTTTGCATATTTATTGGTTGGTCTGTTTGTTCCACTAACTAAAACATTCAGGAACGCATGGATCCTGACTCTTTTACTTTGTTATGTATCTCCATTGCTTACCAATGTGCCTGGCACTCTCAATACATATTAATATAAAAGTATTTGGGGATATAGGGACCATAGATAATTTGACTCTGTACCTTCCAAACTTTCTGCACATTTGTTATATAACCTTTGTGATCAAATAGCTTTAATCCTTTTTTAAAAAGTGATTATTCTTCCCTCCAATTAAGATTACTACCAATTTCACATCACAGATCCTCAGTGTGAGTGATTCGAACCTGATCTAATTTGACGATTGGCCTAATTGAAAGTCGCTTGTTTCAACAATGGAATTAACACATTCATTTCTCCTTTTTTCTGAACCAGCTGCAAGTAAAATGTCAAAAGACCTTGTGGAAGAAGAAAAAGAAAAAAATACTAAAGAGGTATATTTAAAGTCTATTTTAAAATTTTATTTGTGAATGGAGAGTCTGAAACTTATGGAAACCACTTGTGTTTTTCACTTTTTCTGAAAAAGTTCATCAGCTAATCATTTTGTAGGCTTGAGTATGAAAAGCTTCTCTTGGTACTGGGTATAGTGGAAATTATGTGTTTTTAAGGTAAATATTAGAGAAATGACAAAGAAAAAGAAAGCTTAAGAATTAGGAAAATACCTGTCTTGAATTACATTAGCAATCAGGCTCTATTTCTATTTGGGCCAAAACTTGTACTGTTCTGAGGGCTTCCAGTGATACCTTGGTTGTGCATGGACTCTTCCAGGCTCATAGCAATTTGCCTCTGTGTTCACAATGCCTGGAACAAAGCAGAATAAATACTCTAATATAATCTATCCTAAGGTAATTAAGTAATTTAGGAGTTTCTCAAAGGTATTGATCAATTTCATGGTAAAATGTAAACCTGGATAGGTTACTTTGAATATTGCTGAACCTTCAAAAACCCTAGACCAACTTTGCAATAGCTTGCCAAGTTATGAAGCACTATACGGGGGGGAATTAAAACTCAGCAGAGAGAAATACAGTGAAAATACCTCCCTACATCTATATGAGCCTACTTGTGTCTGGAACTTAGGGGGCTTCAGATGTGGTAGAGAATTCATTTTTAATTTTAGTCTTTGCCAACTTGGTTATATTACTCTAGGAGACACTGATTATACTGTGCAGAATCTGAGAAATGTCTGCTAAGAATACACAACCAGAAAATTGTGTATTGTTTTTAAAAAGTTTTACATCAATGGCTCAGTGCCTGTGACTCAACGGGCTAAGGCGCCAGCCACGTTACACCTGAGCTGGCGGGTTCAAATCCAGCCCCGGCCCGTCAAACAACAATGACAGGCTGCACCCAAAAAAATGGCCGGGCATATGGCGGGCGACTGTAGTCCCAGCTACTTGGGAGGCGGAGGCAAGTGACTCGCTTGAGCCCAGGAATTGGAGGTTGCTGTGAGCGGTGATGCCATAGGACTCTATCCAGGGTGACAGCTTGAGGCTCTGTCTCAAAAAAAAAAAAGTTTTACATCAATTAAGTCTATTTGCTTTATTAGTACCAGATATAAACTTCTAAGAACACACGTGCCTTCTCTTTCTAACTTCTCCTCACAAGAGTGTGTTGAAAGAAAGGTGATCACAGGCTCTGTGGGGAAGTGGAGGGTGTTTCTCTCATGCCCAACCAAGTGTCCTGGCCTTCAAGAGGACAATACTCTTCTTTAATACCTCAGTTCCCAGTCCACATGAAAGCAGGAAGTATTGAAGAAACTTCATGGAGAAGCTTTATTGCTTGTTGTCTGCAATTTCTGGGGAATAGCATAATATTTCTGGCATGAGACTCTGGATTTGACTCTGAGGGCAAGTTTCTTAACCTACATAAGTACTATTTTTCCCATTTATAAAACAGGGTTAATAGCAAAAACATCTCGGTAGAGATTAAAGAAATGGTAAGTACACTGCATAGTGCTTGATATGTAACAAGCAGCCCCCACACAACACACAGTCGCCATTATTCTCTTCTTACCCCTTCTAACGATTGTGAATGGCTTCTCCACACTTCTTTGGCTCTTTCCATATTAATTCTCTAAAAAACATGAGCTTACCTATCCTAATGCACCTAAACACAGTCACTCCTGAGCACCAGGGAATAACAAATTACAATCGAAAAATAAAAGATGCAGAGGACAGATAAGATAAAATATTAGTTGACTTCTAGAGCCCACTGAGTAGGCCAACTTTCTTCTTAGCCCTTGCCACCTATCCAGCTGGTAAGATTCAGCTTATATTTGTGAGAGTTGAGGGAGGAGTCAGGTAAATTCATGTTCTTCCTGTACCTGTTCTCAAAGCGCTGCTTTTCCATCAGTTAAAAAAATATGATGGCATGATGGTTGTTAGTAAAGCAGCAGAAGTGTGAAAGTGAGAGCCTGTTGAATGGCAGAAACATCAGCTAGCGAGATACATAGAGAAAGTCATCAAATTGCATTATTTAGTAGATGTTTTTCTCCCTGATATTAGCTTCTAGCTGTATTTCTGGGTCAGCTCCCTTCCCACTACCCCTAAATTCTTTACTCACCACAACCACCCCGGTGTTGGGGTGAAAAGCTCCATCAAAAGCCTGCCCACATTAAGCAGCTCCTTGCAAAGTGTTTTGGTCCCCAGGATGGAGCACACAGTGCTGCCAATGCTAAGATTCCCAGGCCTTTCTCATGCTCTGTAGACTAGATTCTACCAGCCCTGCTTTATAAATCTGACCCTAATTAACAGTCTCTGAATGTGGCTCCTGTCTCCTATCTCAATTTATAGACTCAAGAGCCTGCTGAATTACTTAATCAGGTTAACAAGCATCTAAAGAATATCCCAGAAGAAACCTGAAGGGAAGTCTGGTAAGCTGCCTCAGTTTCTTCAATGTGATCAGGAGCCCGTCTGTCCCTGGAGATACAGACTGAAGCCAGAGTTCATTTGCCCTTCATGTGACAGTGTAAATTACAGCTCTTTCCACTAGCCAGTAGATTCTTTGAACAACAGTGTTTCTAAATTCTAATTTGGAAAATTAACTTTAAAAATAAGATTCCTTTATCAAGATTTCCAAGCCCTTTACAATCTCCTGGGTTCCTCTTTCAATTCTGCTACTTAATCTCACATGCAACATCTCAGTTCAGCGGGTTATTTTTCAGGCTACTGTTTAACTGCTAAAAGATAGAAAAGGTAGTACATTATGACCTCAGTTCTCCAGTGTTTATGTTAAGAAGACAAAATATACCAGGACGAAATTAAATAACAAAACAAGGCGCACTATGGATAGTTGCCAGCTTCAGTTAAAGAAATTCAAAAGAGAAATAGATGACTTTGAAGAGTGAACAAAGTCTTTATGGAGAAAGGAAGAGGATATTCAAAATAGAGGATATAAGAGAGCAAGACCTTTGGAGAACAATGAGTAAAATATCATATAGTTGTTTAAAATGTGTCCATGGGGGAAATATTTGTGTGTATGCATGTGTGCTCTTTAAATGACTTTATGTTCATAAATCACATCCTGAGTTAAAAAATAAAACCTATCAGTAAATATATTTATCTCCATTTTAAAAATGTAACTCATGCATGCTATCTCCTATAACATGTTACTATATTAAACAGTAGATTTAAGGGCTAACATTACTCTATGGAAAAGAAGTTGGTGTTGCAATAAGATCAATATCTTGACCTTAGAAAAATGATTAGGAGAAAACTATAATCCCAGTAGATGAACTTAAGAACAACTAATTTAAGATGATCCCTAACAATGGAGAAAAACTAATCTCAGATAATGCAAAATTCAACAACAATGAATTAACATTTGCTTCTTTAAATTAATAAAATTTTTATTCAATGGCAACATCTATTTCCTTGGAAATAGATATAAATCAAGTGACACAGGTGTTCTCTTATTTTGTTGGTGGTACATGAGTAAAAGCAATTTGTAACAAAAGTCATAAGAATGCTCATGCCCTTTGACTCAGAGGTTCTGTGTCTGGGAACAAACCAAAAGAAGTGATCCTTAAAGCAAGTGTATAAATAAGACGTCCAGGGTTTGACTATTTCTATGGTGAAAGCAAGAGACCCAGTGTTCACCCATGAGAGTGTGTATAATTTCACTACAGATCATCCATGCAAGGAAATACTCTGCCATTTAAAAGGATGGTTGTGTGGTCCAATGTAAAATGTGAAGAAAAAGACTAAACATGCAACATACAATATGCACACATTTTTAGCATGAAAAAACTCTAATTCTAGAAAAGAAAAATCAAAATGATCAAATTGTGGCATTAGAAGGAGGAAAATAGGGGTGCCTTTGCTCACTTCTCTTATTTTACATGATTCTGTTGCTCTTATAGTGAGAAACATGATTGTAAAACTATTAAGCATTACTAAAATGCAAGTTATTTGAAAGTTTTCTGTTCTTCCTACCAGCCTTTTACATTCTGCAGTACTGGTGCTCTGGAAGGGAGTGATAACAGCCCGACCTGACCCTCAGTGAATGATAAAGGCTTAAGGGAATGTTCTTCACAATGGAAAAGCCTCCTCCCAATAGTCCATAAGCTGCCCCTGTCCAGTTCAGCAGGCTCCAGTGACTTCTCAGACTCCGAATCCCGGTTTAAATCATGCTGCAGCCACTTTATGAACAACACATGATTCACACTCACAGGCTCAGCGCCTTTCCTTTATCACACAACGTTTCTTTGAGTAAAATTGACCCTCTAGTACAGCAGTTCTCAACCTGTGGGTCACAACCCACAGGAACTGTGTTAAAGGCTCACGGCATTAGGAAGGTTGAAAACCACTGCTCTAGTACATTCTGTTCTGGGTTGTAAGTCGATGCTGAAAGATTCCAAAGCTCTTGACATTTGTGTGTTTTTATTTACATTTCTGTTAGGGAGGATTGACCAGACTGTTCTGAATACACTCTGTTGCTGCTGTTTTGAGAGGCCTTCCTGTTATTGAAACACGCTTCTCTACACCAAGACGTAGCAACTTCAAGTTTGATCCTATGCAGATGTCCTTGGTGTCAAGGAGAAAAGAAGTTTGGAACTTGCAACAAACTAGTTTGAAATATACATTTTTGCAAAATTTCTTTCATTTGAAATCTCTGTTATTTTAAATATACAAAGCATCTCAGAAAATCTTAGAGCCTAAAAATAAGTTTATGCCACTCAGTTCCCATCTTGCTTTTAGAGTAGTAATCGTTTGATTCATTTTATGAAAAATAAAATGCATTAAAATGTAGTTTAAATGTTGCCCTTGATCTAAGTATTTCTTTTTTACTCAGTGTACTTTATGTATCTTAAAAGCTCTCAAAGAATGTAACAGTGAAAAATGGAAACTGATTCAGATTGAACCATATAACTCAGTCCTAAATGAAATTTCCAGCAACTATTTTGTTCATGATTATATTCACAACAATAAACACAATGTCTGGCTTACATAAATAGACCTAAAAGTTAAGGGTTAGTCTGTGCAATCTGTGTGTCAGCTATTTAACACACACCATACAGTTGTGAAGTCATTTAATCTTGTAATAAACAATATAAGGTAGGTGTTGTTAATGCCAATTTACAAATGAGTAATCTGAAAGAGTGACTTTGAATAATTGGCAGAAAATCTTACAGCTAGTAAAAAGCAGAATAGAAATTTAAAAACAAGTAGTATGCTGTATATACCCCTAGTATGACTACAGTGAGACTTCAAGAGCAAGCTTCTACTCATTACTTTGGGAAATACGAATACTATTCTAGACAACCAGTGTATGGCCCATTTCAGGCTCCTAAGAGTGAAGACTTCAGTCACAAAGGTGTCCTTGGTGGAAAGGACAACTTAGTTTGTTCCTGTTGGGAAAGTCTAATCAAACTACCCCCACTTTTCTCCAACAATAACTTCAGTTAGTCTTTTTTCTCCTTGATAATTACATGACAGGTGTTGATAAAGGATTAAGGCAGGCAGAGATCAAAACACACACTAACTCAGCATTGTTTCTGCTTGAGCTAACATAAGAGAATACGGCAGCCTTCTTTTCCCTAGAATTGGAAAGACTGACTGCTGTAGGCATTCATCATTAAGGTTTTAATGCATAGCTGAGAACAGTGGAAAGTATGAGATTTCTAAGAGTAAATTCATTCCTGAAAAAATATTCGGAAGAAGGGGTTTCCCAAAGAGTGACCAGGTTCTATTTCCAAGCTCATTAACCAGATAAGCCACTGTACCTCAGTAGAATGAATGAAGAGAAGAGGTGGAGTCAGACTAGGAGTATAAAGGCCATGGAGGGCTCAGCCCTCAATCCAGAGCAAGTTCCTGGAGAGAGAAGAATGCTCTCCATCAAGAGCTGTTGCTTATGCAGAAAGAGCTTAGTACACATTATACACTATTCTGAGTGCTTTGTTCTCATTCTCTCATGCAGTTATTACATGACTGTTAGCAAGTGGGTGCTACCATTAGCCCCATTTCTCAAAGATAGTAAAAGAGCTTACAGTGTGCAGATGAAGCTACTCAGGATATCTCACCCCAAAATATGCTTCTGGGTAAAATGAGTGTTTTAAATTAAAGGCCCTTAGGGCTCTTAGAGATCAACAGGCCTTGGAAGAGGCTTTTCTTCTTTCTTCATAAAAGATCAGACTCACTAAAAAGAACAACTGACGTCTATTCCCCTCCCTGTTATCTCAACATAATATAGGATAGAAGATCAAGAATGCAATGAGATCTGACCCAAACAATTTTAAATATGATACCTATCTCTCAGGTTAATTCTATTTCCAAATAGAATCATTGATAAGTCAATCTATTTCCCCTTATCTATTCATTCTCCCTAGTGTCCTTTTCATCCTCCCTGGAAACCATTTATTGTCACTCAACAGAATTACCTATACTCATCTCCCCAAGTCCTCTAAAAGTAAGGTATGTAAGACTTCTGGACCCACTAGGATATTGGGTTATCATTCTGTGATTCTCCCTGTGTATACAACAAATAAATCCCTTTCCCTTATTAATCTGCCTTATTGTGAGTTGATGGTCTAGCGAACCTTCCAGGGCAAAGGGGAGACTTCCTCTTACCCTGACACAGATAAATTGGTCAAAGTGATACAACCAGTCATGATAACACTGGGATTCAAATCCTCCAAACATGTTTAGTATACTGTGAAATGCTCTTTAGGTTGTCCAGATTTTATTTTGGAAATCTAAGCATTGGAGAAGTACTATATACACATCACGATATTAGTGGTTGTCAGAATCTGAAGTAGGTTCATGTGCTAAGTTGTAAATATCTCCATGTGGGGAAGACCCTACACTAGGTATTAAAGTACCAAATAATCATAGTATGTATACCCAGCTTCATGGGCAGGATGGGGGCTGGTGTGCCCAGAGATCAGCTTTTACCCAAAAGTATGTAACATACATACTCCACCCCAGGAAGGCACTTAGAGCTCATTCCATTCAACTCTTTAGAGGAAACACACTTATTTGTTTAAAATGCCCAGAACATTCTCTGCTTTTAAAATTTTTACTTAAAAGAGTTTTCTTGATCCTCTTCATTAAGGGTTAAGAGTTTTCTTGAACCTCAAATATTGTGATGAATCCTTTAAGCCTGGTTTGTATCTTTTTTCTGCAGATATTTAACTTCCGTTCTATATTCTATAGTAGTTTTACTAATGAGAAATAGGATACTTTGCAAAAGAAGAAACAGTCTTCCTCGGGTAATTCATCCACAAGGAGGTGCTGTGCTGTCTTCCTGAAGGTTACAACTATTAGAATATTCTGAATGAACTGAACATGTTCTCATGTTGTCTCCAGAGAGTTCCCTCTATCATTGCTTCCAGCAAGTCAGTGGAGCTATCTAATAAAATCTCTTTACCAGAAAGCAAAGGCTCAGCCCCAGAGATCACCAGAGAGTTACAGAAACTCTGCTGTTATCTCCTCTTCAAAACCAAATACTCCTTAAGTGAGTAACTGCTTAATGAACAGGTAATAGTTATTGTTTTCAAATATATAACTCACTAACATTAGATCTGACCCCTAATTAGCTTCTATTCCATGAAGTATGTAAATAGAAAATTCAGGAAGACCCCTGAATTGTATCCCATGATATAACTTTTACCCTTTTCTAGAAGGAAGAAGAATAAGAAGTCTTAATTAAGCTATTAGACTCTAGGCTCTATTAGAAATCTTAATAAACCAGTTGTTTTCCTATCGTAAAGTGCTCCAGCAGGATTCTCCTTGTGCATGGTTCTCCCAGTTCCCTTACCTCATTTTACAAAAATAAAAAGTGACAATAGGCCTAGAATGATCCCGTCCAGGCCTTTGAAACTGAAGGAGCTACTTATAACCACTTTTATATCCCAAAGGTCTCTAATCTGCCCTAGCTGCTGAGTTTGAAAACCATCTAAGAAGTGGGAAGTGGGAACACTCCAAACATGCAAATATACTCTACCTGACTGCCATATTTGAGTGATGTAGACAAGTTCCAACATCATGCTTGGCTTTCAACAAGTACTCATTAAATAAAACAATGAGTATACAGATAAAGTCAGTGCCCTGTTTGAATATGTGTCCTAGCTCTGTCGCTTACTGATGGACTCCTCTTGAGCAAGTCACTTGAGACTACTGTCCTCATTTACAAGAAAGAGGGAATGGTATTTATCTTGTAGAATTCTTACATGGATAAATGGGAGATTGTATTTATCTACATCATTTAGCAGAGCACCTGGATTATTACAAATCACTCAATGAATGACTATTTTGATTATATTATCCCATGTTCTTAGAAGTATGGCTAAATAGTCATTGCATTGTTCACTAATTCTCCGAAGTAATGCCAAAGGATAGGAAAGTAAATTTAAAGATGTCAACCCAAATTTCATCTCATTTCACCATAATCTGATTATAAATGTCCTGGCATTTATTTCCAATTCATACCCTATAGTTTTTTTGTATACCTTAAGCACAGTGTTCAGTAAACACTGAGCAAAAGAGAGAGCCTATGATTCCAATGTGTTATTTGGGTTTCTTTATGTGGGTGTGTGTTGCTGTACTTTCATTTGTAGAGAGAAGGTAGATTATTTATATTCCAGAATCAGTTTCACAGTAATAGATGTGTATATTATAAATGTCCTCTCTTTCCTGTTACCTTACCCATTAATAAGAAATTGTTATGAATTTCTCAACACGTCCACAGCTCAACTTCTCCATCTAGTGGCCAACATAAAACTAAAGATCGAAATTTAGGGAGTAATATCCAATCTTTTCTTAAATTACAATGGACAAATTGATTTTCAACTCTCACCCTGCAACATTGAGTCTCTGAACTCAAAGATGCCTTGAGACAACATTGGCACCCATGAGGGCAGCTTCCAAGCTGAGTCTGCTCAAGCTGCCCCACCCAGGGTCTGGGATATCTTAATTCATACTGGTGAGGAGTAAACAATAGCCCTACTCACTAGCTAAGCACCTTCATTTATTTTTTCTCTCTTCTACAATGAATGCTGAAACACTCTGGCCTCCTGCTACTGGCCTTTAGGTAGTGCAAAAGACGCTGAGCCCACAGACGAGGGGGACTTCCCTGCTTCATCTAAGTCACTAACAAGGGGATTTTTCTGAATTTTAGATATTCTCAAAATAAGAAAATCTGCCACCCTTGAGCATCTTTTCACGTATTTGCCATCTGAATAGTTATTTTTACTAGAGTCAATACCTGAGGAATTAATGAAAACTTTAATGGAGCTACTGTGAGAGAAATATAATTATAAACAAAATCTCCTGCCATTCCAGAAATGCTCTCCACAAAAGAAGAAGAGCAAAAAAGCACTTTTATTTTTGAAAAAAACATTAAACCAGAATGTAAGGTGCATCACAGGCAATTCCCTACAGAGATTACAAGGGCAGAAAGAAATCTTGCCCTTTTGTACAACCAACCAGATATGATCTGGTATATACATTTTCCTCAAGATAAAGAATGACTAGTCTTCAAGTAAGAGTTGGTGGCAGCACCATTCATCACATCAATTCATCCAAAATTATTTTATTGGTGTGTTTGCCCTTAATATGAGGGTACAATTTTTAGGTTACATAGTTCTCACTTCCAGTATAAAGTTCCATATGTAGAAGAGCCCCTCCTCTGGGGGCGTGTTATACCCCTCACAATGTGCACACTAGGTGAGATCATGCCTTATGCCCTCCCTCCTTCTGCCAAACATCCTCCCCCCTCCCCCTTCCCACTTCTCTCTACCCCCAAACTGGACTATGTTAGTGTTTTATTGTTCTTATGAGCATGTAATTATTTAATATTGATTTCATATTAGTATGGAGTACATTGGATATTTATTTTTCCATTCTTACTATATTTTACTAAGAAGAATGTATTTCAACTCTACCCAGGTAAATGTAAAAGACAAAAAATCTTTTTAATGGCTGAATAATATTCTATATACACCATATACATATACCACAGTTTGTTGATTCATTCATAGGTGGACACTTAGGTTGCTTCCACAACTTCACAACTATGAATTGAGCCACAATAAACATTCTAGTGCAAATATCTTTGTGGTAAAATAATTTTTGTTCTTCTGGGTAGATACCTAGTAATGGGATTGCAGGGTCAAATAGAAACTCTACTTTTAGATCTTTGAGGATTATCTATACTTCTCTCCAAAAAGGCTGTAATCGTTTGTAATCCTACCAGTAGTGTTAAAATGTTCTCTTCTCTCCCCATCTCCAGATGCTGGTGTTCTGGGACTTTTTGATGTGGGTTAATCTTGTTGGGGTTAGGTGATATCTGAGACTGGTTTTGATTTGTATTTCTCTGATGATCAAAGATGATGAGCATTTTTTCACGTGTTTGTTGGTCTTTCATCTGTCATCTGTTTCTGTTCAAATCTCTTGTCCACTCATAGAGAGGGTTGTCTGCACTTTTCTTATTATTTAATTTGGGTTCTCTGTAGATTCTAGTTATCAGGCCTTTGTCAGATTCATAACATGCAAAAATCTTCTCCCATTCTGAAGGCTGCCTGTTTGCTTTGTTTGTGGTACCCTTAGCTGTGCAAAAGCTTTTTTAGCTTGATCAAATCCCAGTTATTTATTTTGGTGTTGCTGCAATTATGAAGGAAGTATTCCTCATAAAGACTTTTTTCCCCAGGCCAATAGATTTGCCTTTAAAAGAAAAAATAAGTTTCTCCTTTCTTTTTGATTGGACATAGATTTGTTAACTGAAGTTAGGCACTAGCTTCCTTAATAATTACATTTCAGGAAATAGTCTTTCCTTGCATATTTTGCCTTTACAAAGATTTACATACATTTAAGTAAATGCTTTAAGGAAAGGGAGGGAGGAGGTATCTTCCTTTATTTTCAAAAAGAAGAATTATTAGGACAGGCCTTAGAGTATTAAAATATTACTATATATAAATAATAATATATCTTATTTCCTTGCATCAAGTTTTCCTAGATTAGCAGTACCCTCCTTTTTCTGACAGGCCCTTTTCACACAGATACTCTTTCTGAAAATTATTCCAGAATGGAATTCTTAGCCAAGGGTTGGTCATCTCTCTACCACTTTTAATAAAGCATTCCTGGAAATCCCTCCCAGAGCCAGACTGAAATCTGAAGAGCAGCCAGAAGGACAATTATAGTGTGGGATGGACTGAAGCTCTGCAGCCGGTACCCCAGTTCCTCTAAAACTTTCATCTGAGCCCACTGCCCATCCTGCTCCTGTATGGTTTTGGTGTGATTATTAGGTAGATAGCTAAAAACCCTCCTTTCTTAAGGGAAAAGGACAAGGGCAGGGCCCCCGTGCCCCAACCTCACCTTAATCCTGTCTGTGATTGCTCACACCTGGGAGGAGGGCATACCCTACCAATCTACCAGTCGCAACTCACCAAGCCAGCTGCTAAAAAATTTAGAAGACTGTCTAGCCCAGGGGTCCTCAAACTACGGCCTGCGGGCCACATGCAGCAGTGTGAATTGTATTTGTTCTCATTTTGTTTTTTACTTCAAAATAAGATATGTGCAGTGTGCATAGGAATTTGTTCATAGTTTTTTTTTTTTTTTTTTAACTATAGTCTGGCCCTCCAATAGTCTGAGAGACAGTGAACTGGACCCCTGTTTAAAAAGTTTGAGGACGACTGGTCTAGCCCATGGTCCTAGCACAGGGCACAATAGAGTCTTGCAGGTGACTTTAAAAAGCTGTAAGGTTAATTATCATGTCATTAGCTTAAATCTACATTGTGATCCACATCCCCGCAGTGGGCTCTCAGAGAGGCTCATGGGAAGTCTGCATGTGCAGTAGGACTCGGGTTCCAAGGTGACCCCTAAATCACAAGGCAGGTCTGGTCCAGACGGTTTATACAAAACTGACGACCATAACCTGTGAGCCTGCCTCTTTACCTCTTTGCCCTTTTGTTATAAAAAGGGAGGCCTGTTTGATGTCTATGGTGAATGTATCTTGCTTTATAAAACTTCTTACTCTGTAAACCTATCTTTCTCTTCCTCAGTAGACTTTGTTTCATGTTTGCCTTACTTTAGGGTATCTGGTCATTCTTTAGCTAAGAGCAGACTCGAGAAACAAAGATGCAAACACCTGCCTGAAACTCTGACGTGTTAGGACACAGGTGGTTGCCTCTGACATGACCTCTATATTATCAAGAACAAGCAGTAAAGTATTTCCCACTTTGTTTTATTTTATTTCAAGAACTCTACGAGGATATACCTATGTCCACTTTGTTATCATCGAACCCTCGGTGCCCAGCACATGGAGGTGCTCAACACGCGAGGGCTGCCCAGGAGGTTCCAGGCATCAGTAATAGTATTCCTTCATTGAGATTAAATTTACATATAGTAAAATGCACCCTCATTAGTATAAATTCTATGGATTATGAGACATGCATATAGTCATGTAGCCACATCACAATCAAGATAAAGATCAAAATCAAAGATATTTTTTCTTGTTCTTTAAATGTCAACACTCTACCCACCACCTCTTGTTCCTAGCAAAAACTAATGTGTTTTCAGTTCCTATGGTTTTACCTTGTTCTGAATGTCGTAAAAGGTAGGCTTAAATTCGAGCTTCTTCTACTTGGTGCAATGCATTTGAGATTGATCCAAACTGTCACATATATTAGTACTTCATTCCTTTTAATTGTTGGGCACTATCTTATCGCATGGATGTAATGATCTCTGAATACCCTCTAAGTTGGTATGCAACAAGTAATACACAGTTCAAGAATTACAGTAGATCTGTGGTTATGAATTGGACCTTGGGCTTTAGAACCAAAGTAATCCAGATTAAATTTCTGGCTACAATGACCTGTGTGACCTTCAGCCCCTAAATGAAGCCCTTGGAATATCATTTTTTTTCATCTGCATAGTGGGGGAAATGGTCATTGCTTACTGTTTGTCTAAAATGAAACATTACAAATGAATCAATTTATATGATGTCTGATGTACCAGTAGTGATTAAGTAGACACTCCATATTTTTAATCATTTCACCACACTAAACATAAAATCATTGTAAACACAAAATAGTGGCAAAAGTAAATTAATCTTTTAGATACTTGACTTGAGGATAAAGAAAGTAAACATATTGATTTGCGAAATCACAGGGAAATGTCTCAGGAAACGTACTTGGTGGATAGTTGAAAATATTTAACTATTTAAAATATGGGCGGCACCCATGGCTCAGTGGGTAGGGCAACAAGCCCATATACCAAGGGTGGGGGTTTGAACTGGCCCCGGTCAAACTGCAACAAAAAAGTAGCTGGGTGTTCTGGCTGGGGCCTATATTCCCAGCTACTTGGAAGGCTGAGGCAAGAGAATGGCCTAAGCCCAGGAGTTGGAGGTTGCTGTGAGCTGTTACATCACGGCACACTACTGAGGGTGATAAAGTAAGACTCAAAAAAAAAAAAAAAGAAAGAAAAGAAAATATTTAGACAACAGAGAGGTCTAATATAGTTTTCCTCTATGGCTCAGGAACTATTTCCAGACTACACAAAGTAAATAAACATCATTGCAGTTTGTACCAAATTACTTTAGTAAATAAAATGAGAAGCAACTTAAGACTCTAGAACCACTTTAAAAGTCATTTTTACTCAAAATCCCCCATCTTTTTTACTCCATATATTTTCAAATTTGCATATAACATGAGCTAGCAATGTATAAATTTTAATGCTAAAAGAACCATTTCTGAAAAACACGATGTAAAAGTATAGAGGTTTCTATTTATCAGTATTGATAATTGTGTTTTCACACTTCTTTGCAATTATTTTTTTTTTCAAATGTACAAAGTTGTTTATTTTTCTTGGCATTTAAAAATACATTAACAACTTAAAATGAATACACATAAGTTAGTATTTTATCCTTACTATACAATTGTTATTTTAGGGAACTGCTCCATTCAGTTAAAACCCAATGAACACCATCACTCTTTCCTGGCTTATTTTTTTGATCAGAATTAGTATGTAATGTTGTTACCTTTAAAAAAAAATGCTTAGAAAAATTACAATATTGTAGTT
>CAUYON010114622.1:0-40290 GCA_963573935.1 Arctocebus calabarensis | reverse complement strand
TGTCTTTATATAGTGATCAAGAAAATGCCATGAAGGCTATCTGTAACAGTATGATGAAAACATTTCTGAATGTATATGAATCATGCCCTATGATTGCACCAATGTACAGAATTATGATTCAATAAAACTATTAAAAAAATTGTTAAATATTAGCTGTTTAATAGATTTTTTTCTGTTCTCAATCCAATGGCTTATTTAACTGATAAATAACTTTTTATTAAAGGCTATTGGTACATTAATATTAAAGCAGTATTATTTGAGCCAGAAAAGTGATATACTATACTTGTTTGTATATTTTTCTGAAAACCAATTTTCTTACCTTTGTATTCTTTTATTCTTTTAGCCTCTAATAATAATTATAAGGTTGAGAACAGAAGTGTTCACAGCCAGATACACTTAAGACTAACTTCATCATCATTGAGCACTATGAAGTTAATAGATATTAGCCATAACATGCAAATTTATAAACTACCTCCTCACAGATTATGAAAGCTCCCTGTGACAAGTAAAATGCTATAAAAATGCATTTAGAATTGGTACTAATAGCTAATAATAGACCTTTCCTCTTTCTTTTAAGCCTGTTTTCTTTCATCCCTTTTCCTGCATAGGAGGGGGGGAATAGCTCACAAAAGCAACCCAAGGAACCAAGGGGTTATAATTGACCTTGAGAGACTTGACATAAGTAGTTATGGCAAGAAACCTTGGTGCCCTGATGTTCTTTGCACATGTAGATTATTATGGTCTTCAGAGGCATTAATTAGCATTTCCTCCTAAGAGTTCAGGAAGGTAGTCAAATATTAATACAGGCCCATAATCCCTTATTCAAAACCTTTGGGGTCTACTTGTTTTGTAGTTTAGAATTTTTCAGATTTTATAAAGGTAATATTTTACATATAATGTATATTATGTTAGTAACACCCAAAGTGGGGTCTGAGATAGCACCCCTTACTAAAACACATTAATGCTTTCACAGCTAAATATATGAAAATTCACTATCACTTCAGGTCATATTTTACTACCAAATGAATTTTTTTAACTCAGTTTTCATGAATGTTTTTTATTCCTGAGTTTCAGATAAAGAATTCTGGAGCTACCTTCCCTATTGGCCAATGGGGCAGGTCAGGAAGTACACATATGGTTTCTGATTCTATGTAACCTTGATCTAGACCTATAGGAATATATATGCCCCTTTGGGCAACATAGTAACTTTGGGAAAAAAAATATGGAGGCTATTATGAGTCACTAAAGAAGAGTGATCAAGTTAGTACATGGGTCTGGGAAAAACTAGGCATTTTTCTACTTCAGTCAACATTGTCAGGAAAAAATGATCGATTTTGCATTACTGTAATACTGATAATATTTATTTTTAACACCTACAGAAAATTATTTTGCATGTACAGTCAGTTTTACAACAATGCTTGTTTTGAAAACATTAATTTGTTCCTTTGGTAGGGGTGTATTTGAGAACAATTTGAACTTAAGACACATTTAGTATTTGCATATGCACAATTCCATGTGTTAAAATCACTAGATGAATACAGAAAACTGTATACAGCAGAATGAGCCAGGATGGCCACAAATGGGCACAAAATGGGTACATGCAGAATTCTGAAACATCACCAGATAACACAGCCCACCAAGTGTGGTAAGTGTCTCGCCCATCCCATTCATTGTTGAAATTGTCCTGGTCAGATAACACTCCTTCCACCACTTCTGAATAACTCATAATTTGCAACTCTTTCAACACTCACTTTCACAAGCAAATGTCAGGTGTTTTTAAAAGCAAAGTGTTATATTTGATATGGTAGCTATGTATGTATTTCTTAATCATTAGTGTGTGTAAAACCATGCTACCGGTCTTATTAGGATCATTTTTTTTTACATGTGTTACTGATGGGGATTTTGAGTGTTGTGCCCCTAACCTCAACTTCCATAAACTTTTTCCTATGCACAATTTTGCATAGTACAGTGAATTTGAGAAATGCATGCATTGTCTTGAAGCAGAACTGACTATATGTGCTAATGAAATGTAAGGCACAAAACACCCTGACAGACACCCTGATAAATTCCCACACAGTGTTTTTGAACAGAGATACTCTAATTTCTAGTGAAAACTTTCCCTAACACATGACCCAAAATAAGGTATATCTGCAAAAAGAAAAAAAAATTATGCATGACAACTTTTTCCTCCCACTTACCTTTTGGAGACAAGAGCAATGTTGTTTCTGATGGCTTCTACTTCTATTAACAGCTCTGCCACACGTCAAGTGTCTTAGATCTATAGTTTGGAGGCATTTAGCCCCTGAGATTATCTTAGCAAGTTATTTTAGGATCTTCAGCCTGAAAATGACTCCTATACAAGTATATCATGTGAGTTAGACCTTTCCATCTGAAAACTTAATTTTGCACTTTCAGAAAGCTTTATAAGTATTTCTGCATAATCATTACACACACATACCCCTTCTGTCTCTCTGTTGGGCACAGAAGGGTATGGTTGCCAGATCGATTTGGAAGTGACTGCATGTGACTCTTAAACCCCTGGAATTGGTGTTCTAGAGCTCCTGACACTAAACACTAATGTATTTTTCATTAGTCTTTAATGTTGGGAAATCCCATTTCACGGCGCCCAAGGATTAAATTACTTCATTTGGGAGGGAACAAGTGCATTCCCCATCTTTTTCCTGAGGTGCAAAAAGAATGACCGTGAGGTCATTTTGTGTTTCAGAAGGGCTTTAGGTCTGGATATATACCACTTACGGCAACAATCCAATAGATGAAAGCATTTAGAGACAATATTAACTAGTAGGGATACCTCTGCATATTGAAATGTGGAAATAAAAATAGACAATAAAATAGGTGAAAATCAAAACATCCATATATAAGTATATGGATATGCACATACATATGTATACAAATAATCAAAATGACGATATAAAGCAGTTCTACTTCCAACAGAATTGTAACAATACCACGATTGTACCTTACAATGAGGTAAATTTTATCATCTTTTAACAATAATAAGAGAGTGGCAAAGGTTTTGATGAAATTTATCAGGCAGTAAATCTGAATAGTAGTGACTTATTCTCCTTTTTTGAACAAGTGTGCTGAAGAGAAACTCACTTTCTTTTGTACAACTATGCTGACGGAAACCCCTACCAGTTAGGCTAGTAGGTATCACGCGTGTTCTTTGGAGAGGTTCTGAACACAGGACCTCACCTTGACCCTTCATCTTCCTCTAACCTTGGACTTTCACCCTTTACCTCCCTTCTTTCTGAGAAATAAGTGTTTTCCCACACATGGCTTTAGAAGGCAGATCTGTAAAGTATCACTGCTGCTCTTTTCATATCATGGAGGAGCATTATTTTAAGCAGCCACTTCAAGGTATTATTTTTCCCCTTGGCTCTGGGAGAGATTCCTCCCAAGAGGAAAACCTACTTCTCTGTGAACAATGGACTAGATATCAGTGGTTACATCAGAATGAGAGCCAAAGGGAACACCGAAGGTGGTTCTCTAGGTCTCATGGACCAGTAAAACACTTTTCTATCAGCAAAAGCTCTTAAGGATTTTGGTCTGTACCCAACACAGTGATCAATACTGTGTGGCATGCAGAAGTAGAAAATAACCTTATGCTAAGAAATACGCAGTTTATTTCGGGATATAAAACAAAACACATAGGATAGCAAGGGAATTCTGTAATATTGCCAACTCAAAGGCCAAATTTATGGTAAGAACAGTAAGGGTTAAAATGAGAGATGACAGTCGTATTTATTTTCCAAAATAACATAATGGAAAGAGTACTAGGCTGAGAATCCAATGTTATGGGCAGGCAAATCATATAAGTTGGATGATTTTGCGCAAAGCCCAGAGCACTTCACCTTTCTGGACCTTGGGTTCCTTATCTGTACAATGGATAGTGGAAAAAGAGGGTGGGGTTGAACTAGTGATTGCTATGATTTTTTTCTAGTCTTAAAATATTATCGTCCTATAATATTCAATGAGCTGTTACTGGCATACTATGTTGAAGCATAGTTTACATGAGTTAGATTTGTTAGGAAAAAGGATTGTTATTATCTTCATTTTCCAATCAAGAGTTAAAGCTTCTAAGTGGCAAAGGCATAACTTAAACCCAGGTTTGTTGTGCATCCAAATCCTCTGATCTCTGTACTGTGCTATGCTGCGTACCCATATACTACACTGCCTGCCCTTCTGCATTTGAGGAGTTATGGTCTAAGAGGCAAGCAGATGCATAAATTTAAGTGAAAACTCCTGAAAATTTGGAAGATTATATGTCTCTAAATCTTAAGAAGGAAAAGAGAACCTGTATCGTAGAGATAAGCAATCCAGGAGATGGAATTTCAGCCAGAGAGTCAGGAGATGTGGGTCCTAACCTTGGCTCTGCCGCTAACTTGACAAGTGTCCCGGACAAGTTTTCTCATCCACAGAATGAAAGCATCTCCAGGGTCCTTTGGGTTCTGGCATTCTATGCTTCTTTGAGTCCCAAGAATAAAGAGTCCACTTCTAGTTATGATTATGAGTATAAGCCCAGAAGTTTAAAAAATTTAATGAGATGTTAAGTACTTGTGATGATTTTTTAGTGGATGTGGGATTTGAGCTGAGCCTGGAATAATAGGGGTGATTTAGAAAATTCATGAAGCATTTTAATTCTTTTTAAATATACAAGGCTAGCAGATCAACGCAAGGAATCCTTTCTGTAAAAGGAATGATCCCCACTCCCTTTCCTATCTAGCTTTTGTACAATTCAGATTTTCATACAGGGAGTTTATTTAAAGGGAGAGGCACGCGTACTAGAAAATGTAGCCAAGAACGTGCCATGCTCTTAGGACAGTAATATCATTTTTGAATACGAAAATCTTGCCGATGTCTTTCAAATTCAAGTTTGAAGTGCCAGGATTGAAAGAAGTGGGTTTTAGTTCTGTGATCAGCACAAACCACCTGAGTCCTCTGCTAGGCATCGAAAGCCTCTGGCGTCTTTCTGCCCTTCAGTTCTCAGTCATTTGGGAGGTGGGACAAGGCTATGCTGTCTACAAAGTTTATCCAGAACGTGCTGGGGTTACAGCAAATCACTTGACATCTATTATGTTTCTCCTGCAGGAGAGAGGTGGCTATCAGCTACAGTAGAGGTTTCTTTTCAAAGGGGTTTACTTGGGATATTTCTCATGGGCCAAATTCTAACTCACTGTCTTGACATGGGCCTGCCAGGAAAACAGTGGAAAAATACTAAACAATAGCAATGACAGAAGTCTGAGGACCTCTGTCCCAGGTTGCCTCCTCTTCAAACAAGCAGAAAAAAAAAAAAGGTTTCCCTGCTGCCTAAGCTGTTGCTAAGGTGGCAGAGCTCCTAGAAAGGTGGGACAAGAATGGGGGGAAGCAGTACAGGCTGTGCTTTGCATGGCCGTGGAAATACGTATAACAATCTCAACAAACTCCTTTTAGCCCACCTTTTCCAAGTAGCACTGTGAGTCGGCAGGGAGGGGGCTGGCAAAGAGATTAGTTTCACGCAGCCCAGTGACACACTCCTGAGCCAGTGTTCTGAAGTACGAATTTGTTCCTGTGTAGGCAGATTTGCATCCTTTCCTGAGGTAAGCCAGAAGGTGGCCTTACATTTTTATTTGAAGTGCCGGATGATTTTCCTTGCAATAAATTTGTGCCTTTCACTGGTATTTTCTAGAGTGAGATTTTTGCAACTGATGGAAATCAGCTGACTTCTGTTCCGTAACTTAGTGTCTTGTTGATGATTTATTTGTTCAGGAGCAGAAACTATGACAAATGGTGTGAGGCGGCCTCATTTACTTTTTAGCTGCGATAGCCCTGAAGAATTTACATGTAAATGCAACTGTGAATGTTTTACATTTCCTAGGCGTGCTGCACGTGCTTTTGTAAGTTAAGTGACATTTTTACAGATAGACTGACTGAACTTAAAACTCTCCCCCCCGCCCCACAGTTTATATTATTTGAAATCCCTGTACGTCTTGTCATGCTGTGTTTTCCTGACTGCCAAGTGAGACAGTAAGTCTCTATTTTGTGTTTTTCCTCTCTCCTTTTTAGATGTGCAGAGCAGCCCACATAACCAGTTCACCTTCAGACCTCTCCCACCGCCACCGCCGCCTCCTCATGCTTGCACCTGTGCCAGGAAGCCACCCCCGGCAGCAGACTCCCTTCAGAGGAGATCAATGACTACCCGCAGCCAGCCCAGCCCAGCTGCTCCAGCTCCCCCAACCAGTACACAGGATTCAGTTCATCTGCATAACAGCTGGGTCTTGAATAGCAACATACCATTGGAGACCAGGTACTTGAGCTATTATGATCCCACTAAACTTAAGTATTGGCAGAGGATGGCTCTACTGATTGCAGAAACTCAGCTCGCCATAGACATCTGCAGAGAGACATAAACGCACGCACAGATACACACCCAGCTGCGTGAGCAAAAGGAAAGACCACTCCACAGGCACAGATGTGCACACAGGCGCACACATCTAGATCCAGGCACACCCACAGACGCGGACCAAAGCAGATGCATGCGAAAAGATGAAACCACAGATGCACAAACACCCCACTGTCACACAGGCACAAAAACATGAAACGAAGCAATTATCTAGGCTGTCACTGCAACCTCAGAGTGAAAGGCAATCGTCCCTTGTTTTAAGAAACTGCAATACTCTAGGAAAACCCTAACACAGTTGGAACAACAGTGATAGTTTCTGTTTGATTTATTAGAAGATGCTTTGAAAAAGTAAGTGCTCTTCAACTTTTAGAAAATGAAAGGATTTGCCTCGGGAAGTGGAAGGATATTTGTAAGTTTAAAAACCGGTTTCTGCGTTTAGGATGAAGTTTGGCCTTTTGAGCAAAAATGTTTACCTCTGTTTTTCTGTCACTTCACATAGTTCGGTTTCTGGATTCACTTCACAGATCTTGGTTGTGTGATTAAAGTTCTACTCTCTATAGTCCGAGGTCCCTTGATCCTGATATACTTTAGCACCAGACATAATTAACTGAGAAATTTTTCATCGTTTCTAATCACTCTTTATTAAATCCAAAATTACAATTTTCTGTTCACATAAAAAATATGACCCAAGAAAACATAAGCCTTCTGTTATCTTTGAAAACTTTTCCTTGTTTGGGTGCTTTATTTAGATCTACTACCAAACTTTTCTAAAGACATTGGTATGTAAACAATGGGAGTAATACATCAGTTTATAAACAATGTCCAGTTGTCAACTTCTCTCTGGATATGTGGAAATTGGAACAGAAAGGGAAGGAGCAGTCAACTCACATTATAAGAGTGGTGGTTTTAGTTTTTTCCTTAGCTGCATATTAAATTGGATACCATCCATGGCATCAGAGAATATGTCACCGTCAACAAACCAGAGTACTATGGCCCACGGCCAGGAAACTCTATATCAACTCTCACTTACTATTAAATAGTTCCACTAACTGCTATTTTTACTATCTCCCTAGAGAAAATATAGCAGTCAGCACCTGTGGTGACAATAACCCAGCTAGAAGTTTGTGGACTGTTCTTTTTTAAATTGAAAGGGGGAAGGTGAGTCAAGTGCAAAAAGCAGGGAACAGGGTATATCTTCCAAGGAGTTTTCAAACAGTGGTGATGTTCTCGTTTTTCTTTTAATTCTTTTAATTCATTTGCAAGGTTTTGTGATAGAGAGCTGAGGAAACAGCGGGACAATATGGTTAACTAACAATTCTGACAAGCAAACATGCTCCTTTCCTCTGCGAAGCCAAATAACAGGAAATCTGGAAGGAGGGTGGGGAATGAGTTCAGACAAACGGAGAGAGAAATCTATTCTTATTTGAAATGTACATCTAGGCATGTTTGTACAAACTGCACCCACGGACCTTCTGTATCTATGCAAGGAACGTATTAATTGGTCTCAGTTTCATAAGACGCAGAGAAGAACATAAGTTTTCATGTGAGACTGAACAGAGTACCTTTTTAGTACATTTGAAAATATATTCAGCATCACAAAGATGTATTAAAAAAAATCTATCAGCCTGATCAACTAGATTTTTCCAAATATATTTTTTAAGTGTGCATTTCACACGTAGTCAATAAAAGGTAACTGTGGGTACCCACAAACTGAAGTCTGAGCCGTGTAACAGAGCCTGTCTGGGCTTCAGCTGCTTCATCTATAAAAATGAGTATAAAATGCCTGCCTTCCTAACAAGGAAGGTCAAGATAGCGTAGCAGCATGCGTCTCATACACGATGAAACTCTATGTGATTGAAAGGTAACTTTGCTATCCCTGCGAAGTGGTCATTTGCCAGCTCCAAGATAGGGAATCGGCTTATTCCTAAGGCATTCCATTCCACTTCAAACAACTACTGGAAAGTCTTTTTTTTTTTTTTTTAGTATTTTTAATGACTGAAACAACAATACCTAAAACCGCAATTTCTAGAAGAACCACTTATTCTTGCCCGTCTTGTACCTCTCTTCAAACTTGACCTTGGCCTCTCGTCAGGCCTTGTGTTTAAGATTGGGGTCTCTGAAGACATCCTTGTTGACGACAGTTTTGTCCAAGGGAATATCCACAGAGTACCTTGTGGGCATGAGGTGATTGTAGTTCCTTTTTGAACCCAAATCCACCACTTCTTAACTCTGCCCATTTTTCCCCGGATCTAATTTCAGGGTCCCACAGTATAAATAAAATACCTCGCACACCTGACAGCCCCTCCTGTTCCTGAATCTTCTCTTCTTTGGGCTGAATGTTTCCTCAGTTCTTTCACGTATCCCTCACATTAACTGGCTTCAAATCTCCCTTTCTGGTCTCTTTCTTGAGAACACGTTACAGTTTGTGCAAACTGCTCTTGAACTGTAATGACCCAGGTTGAATGCAGGTGTGAGTAATCTTATTAGGTTCTTGGGTTGCAGGGAGGTCATTCAGGTTACCTGGAGTCATTGAGAACATCTTTTCCATGTGTGTGTTGTCAGTCCTTGGGAACCCAGGAAACACTGGTTAATTTCCAAAGGAAGGGCCAAACCTGTAGCTCTCAGACATTAGTAAGATTTCAACAGTTCTCTGCATTTTTGCTGCTCGCTGACTCTTTCTTTGTCCAGTAGCTCAATATTTCTTTTGTCTACCACATCGTTTCTACTTTCTTGTAACAATGTCTGATCTCCACAGTACCACACAAGTGCAAGTATACCACCTGAGCCCTCTCACCTCATCTCTGCAGCTGCTCGGCCTATTGATAACTACCTAATTATCTTAGTTGCTCTAGGTTCAAAAACCTGAAAGAGAAGGAATTTGATTCATCCCTTTTGTACCAGGCTGTGTTTCAGTTGGCAAGCCCTGTCAGTTATTCTCACAGCCTGCTAAGGTGGTGGGGGAGGATGTCCTGTGTTTAAAGAAATCAATAACTGGACACCTATGACTGTCCCTTAAGCAAGGGCTGGGAGCAAATCCAATGCCCCCTAGATGAGACTCTCAGCAGGAGAGTCACTCTGACTAAGTCAGGACTGTGTTCTATGACCAACAACCAGTCACCTCAGGTCTAACTATATATTTCAGTTCATGCCGTGTACCCCAATGTTAGCGCTTTTCTTGGCCACATGACACTAGGCAAATATACTGAGAACACTGGGAACTAAACCCTTCAGCCTTCTTAAACAAATTATGTGGCTAAGTTACATGTTATTCATCCTATGATTATATTGTTGAAGCTTTTTAAATTGTGTATTTGAGATGGGAGGTACTGGTGGAAATAAAGTTGAGAGCCTTGATTTGGCATGATTTGATTTTATCTTGTTAGTGTGTGGCGATGTCGCAGAGTTCTAATTCTTCCATACTAATTATTTGCTTTTGCTCTCAAAATTGTGTCATTTCTAGCTTGTTAGATTTGCTTTCCTCATTTTTATGTAAGCCAATAATAAACATGTTATATAGGACTAGATCAAGGTCACAGTTCTGTGACATGCCACTGTTGACATTCATCCATCAGGCAGCACAGCACATTTCACTAACATACAGCCTACATCTGTCCATCTTATTCACAAATATGTCATAAGAAACCTTGTCAAATGCCTTTCTGATATCCATATGCAATATGCCTACATTTTTACTGATCTGCCAATCTACTAACCATGTCAAACATAGAAATGAAATGAGATTTGTGTAACATGACTTATTCTCGGAGAATTTATGCAGCCTTCCTATGGTTACTACTTTTTTCCTGAGTACTACAAATCATCCCTTAATTAACCTGTTCTAGAATTTTACACTCAATCAGCATATTTCTTGGGCTTGTCTTGTCTACAGAACCCATATGATTCCTTTTGAAAACCAAAGCCAATATTCTTAATCTCAGTATTCTGCTACATTGAATCCACACCACTGTCCCTGAAACTTCAGTGACTGTACCTAGACAGTCCAGTATCCAAGACCTCTCACCAATCTAGGATAGAATTTTTAATTCCTTTAGAAGAGTTGAATACTTTTGAATTAAAACTTACCCTATCTTAGCTTCAATTAATATTGATATTTATTCTACCCTTGAAAATCTATTATCATGCTTATCCCAAAGAAAACCAGTGGAGTACTTGAGAAGGCCTTCTTCATGTTGGTCATTTAGTATCACAATTTCATGGGTTTTATATCTCTCATACCCTGCTCATTTCCTTCCTTAAGTGTTTTTATTTTTAAAAAAAAAAAAAAAACCTTTCCTCTCCTTTTAGCAGTTTTTTTCAAGATGCAGGCTCATTTGGGGTACATATATTTTTGTCATTATTTTCATCACGCTTTCTTATATGTATTTATACTTTTTTTTCATCCCTTTATTTTAGTACATGTTTTTTTCAAAATTTAAAATGAATGGAGATCACCCAGTATAAGCCTGGTAGTTTCAATAGATCAGGAACTTTCCACAGTCTCTTAATTCACCTGCATTTTAGAATATCTCAGGGCATGGATTTCTACCTATTCACTTTAGCGACCTGCTTTCCTAAAGCCTGGGGTTTTTGACTTCATAATGTACTCATGGATACTAAGATAAAAAAGTTACTTTTCCTAAAGGTTCTTATTACCTTCCACTTAATCAGTTTCTCTTTTTTTAGTCAATCAGAAAAGTAAGTCTTATTATCATTTTCTCTACCTTCTGTGAGGTGTAGTCATCAACAAAGGAAATTGGAGGCTTGCCATATATTTGCCTTTAGCTAAATGATACAACTAACAGATGCCTCTGGAATTGAAATCACTCGTGTTTACTTCCACTTTCCTCCTATGACACTTTTGTGATGATCTGTTGAAAATGAACATTCATTTCCTCCATGGGACCAAGTGGCTTCCTGTAGACTCCCTAATGCATCACGTACTAGCCATATGACCTTGGACACGTTACTTACCATTGCCATGCCTCACTTTTCTCATCAGTAAGGTAGGGGTGGTAGTAAAACCTAGCTCATGAGGATATTGTGCGGATTAAATTAGCGAATACTTTCAATGTGCTTAGAATACCCATAACCAAAACAAGCAATTGGTAAATATTAGTAAATTATTATAGCAATAATAATAAAATAACAAATGATTTCATTTTGTGTCCCTTTTCATTTCTGTCTTCATCTGATTAAAGGTGTTTCTTGTGTTCTTAATCCTTATGTTCATTATTTCCCCATAGGTGCTCACTGTGCCATTCCACTTCCCTCTTAGCATGCTTTTAAATAGAATATACTCGCTCACTGTCATATTCCAATCATTAGAATCCTCCTCCTCCTCCTCCACATTTTGATGACATTACCTGGGAGGATTTGTAAGACTACCCTGTGATCAGTCTCAAGAACGGCTTTTGCATTGCATCCTGCATCCTGCCTCCTGTAAATGGAGGAATAATGCCTGGACTGGCCAGCATATTTGAGAGTATGCCCCATTCTGAGCCCTACCATACCTCAACATCAGGCTTCCCACCTCCTGTCCCAAACCTTCTCTCAGCATTCCCAATGTCTGGATTTTTTTTGGGGGGGGGAGGAGGGTTAGGGCGTCTTTTGCAACCTGGAAATATGAGTACATTACCCAAAATGGAGATGCTAGGATACATGTAAGCATGTGTACTCCAACAGCCCTGGACTAAACTACTTTGATTCTTGTGAACGTAGCCACATTACTTGCCTTCTGTGGACCTCGATTTCCATGTCTATTCTGTGGAGGAAATGACAGACCCTACCTTATGGGGTTGTATCAAGAACTGAGTGAGGTAATATACGTCCAATGTCTGCTCAGAGCCAGACACAAAGAAAATTTGCAATGAATGTTATTATGTCCAATTCAGTGTAAGAGCCTGGCACAGACCTGCTGGTAAGGAGAGGAAGCAGAGCCACTGCAGTTCAGAGAGCTAGCTTAGCTATAATCTGCTCTAAAAACATCCAGGATTCACATATACTCCCCAGTCTATGGATGGTTAAGTATGTCCTGCACAGTTGAGGCAGGCAGCAAGCATTTACTAATTATTGTTAGTGCACTGTGGCTACCATGAGGAATACGAATCCCTGTACTCCTGCTAGTAACAACAGCGCTAGCTAAATGTATAGCATGACTAAGTGGCAAGCACTAACTCCTCATGCTAGTACCCGTGTGGTAGGTACTATTAGTGTTGTTATGTTCAATTGAGAGACGAGGAAATGAGGTACAGAGAAGTTAAGGAATTTTGTAAAATCTCTGAGGTAGGACATAGGATATCCAGGTCAGGTTTGAAACCCAGGCTGTGGGTGTAGGGTCTTACCTTCAACCACCAGGCATTACTGCCTGTCTGTGGTAGAGTGGCAAAGTGAAATCAATAACAATGCTATGATAAGTGTTTTGTTATAGTGAAGTAAGCCCAAGATAGGAACACTTGGAAGTGATAGATCTAAGCAAGGTGCAATAGTGGAGGCTAAGGAAGCATTGAGGTCAATACAGGGGGGGAAAGTGGGAATTTCCCAGAGAAAATGGCCTAAAAGTCATTTTGTTCTCCAATCATGAGGCAGTGTTAGGTGAAAAATACAAGAAAGGGCATTCTGGTAAATCACGTTACACTGCGTGACACACATAGTCACTGGTTATCGATTTGGTACTAGATACTATTCTTCCTGATAAAAGCTATAAGAGTGGTTAAGAGTTTGGATTGCAGAAAATAATAGATCTGGGTTTGAGGTGCAGTCCTGCTCCTTATTAGCTTTATTTGCTGAGGCAAATTACCAAACCTTTGTAAACTTCAGTTTTATGATCCTAAAAATGGGTTAATAGCACTCACTTCATAAGGTTGTTACAATGATTATCTCATAGCTCATGTTATTTGCTCTCTCACTTTATTTTCTTCCTCTTTGTCTGTTGTCTCCTGTCTATCCCACATCCCTGGTTTAGTTTCTTTGCAGTTCTCAGAATCTGGATTTACTGCTTTCTTCCTGTTCTACAGAATAGTTTTCTCATTCCATCTATCAATTTGTACTCAAGGAGACAGGCCTGCGCTTAACACCCGGTTAATTGGAATAGTCCTTATTGCTGTCAGGAAGTAAAGCAAAGCCCACTCCCTGCAGAGCACTGGAACAGTCAGTCCCTTAGCTTCTTAACCACTTGATCTGGACTCATCTTTAAATGGAATTGTAGCCATTTTTTGTTTCTCTTACTCTTTTCGCTGTCCCCCAATTCAAATTCTGAATTAAAGGTTCACTTTATACTCTGTGACTTACTAGAATTTTGAGTAAGTATTGGTTCAAGGCCTCAACAAATTTCTCTTGACCTGGTCTTGGATGGTGATTTTTTTTTTTCATAATGATGATGGACAGTAACCATGATTTATTCACCAAAACAGATCTTATGCAAAGATTTTGTTGGGATTTTCACCATTAGAGAGAACTTGGGATCAGGATTAATATGACCACTTTAGCTCACAAAGCCAAATCAGAATTGTGTGTGGGGGGAGTCATGCCTAGCCGGGAGAGTGGGCAGCAACCATCCTCATTGATTTTTAGCATATTCTGACAGATGGCTGCAGCTTGGTATGAGGCTAACTGCCCTTGCTGGCTTTGGGCCATGTGACAATTAAATGGCATCTACAGGGTTATTTTTACGAAAGAAGAAGAGCCAGAGCCATTGGCAGAGGAGATGCTGGCAGGGAATGGAAAAAGAATTGAAACTTATATGACCAATGCTTATTACCAGACTTCTAGAGCTAGTGTCTATCTTGGGGAAATAAGAATTATCTGGAAGAAATGTTCATTAATGGTGATAGCAATGATTTAAATAGCTATAGAACAATACTCTTTAAATATTAACCCATAAATGTAAGCAGTAGTTATATTTCTTTATTATATAGCACTGCCAAAATCTACCTAACATTTGTAAGTCGTTTTTTTCTTAGGACATTTTCAGTGGAAAAATAGACCAAGAGACATAATTTTTCTTCAATAAGGACTGGAAGAAAAAAAGCTCAGAATGTACATATGCAGTGCTTAGATCCAACAATATCTCATGCTTTAATCCTTTAACAGCACGAGGGTTAGCAAAATCTATCTTCAGCCACAGATTTAAAGATTCTTTTTAAGACAGGAAAAGACTTTGTAGAACTAATCTATGACCTATAAATCCTGTTTACTACAGATGAGCAGAAATCAACCAAGCTTTTCAGCCTGCACCAAATGATGGATGTAGAATATGTTAAATTTATATGAAAAAGAATTCTGTAGTTTTTAAAATATATTTTGCATATTGGGAGTAAAAATATATCCATAACAGTCTATTGTGCCTCAGCAGTGAAGAACAATACTTTAGAGATCTGGTGTACAGCCTCTAGTCGTTTTGGTGGTGGTATTATTTTTAGGCATGCTTTTTAATTGACAATTCTCAGTTGCATTTCAAAATAAAATTGTAGCCAAACATAATGTATCTCATAAGGAAAGAAAATTTCACCATAGGTGAGATGAAATCTGGTTTTAATATGAAGAGGATTTATTTAGCAATCCAAATGTGAATCTAAACAGATGTTTTAGGGAACTTTTTAAAATGAATGATGTAATGCATGAGTATAGCAAGCAAAATTAAATTTTAGAGGAATCTCTGTACTTACCTTTCCGTTCCCCTCTCACCATATACTTAGATATGTCCTCAACAGAAATATCTTGTTTTGAGCAAGAGAGAAAAAAAATTCTTAACTTTATTCACTACAAAGTTACTTATCCGGTTAATCATAATAAATATTTTCATTACCATGTCAAGTTAATAGACACTTGTCTGTTATATTTTACTGAAATTAAAAAATACATTTGAAGTACCAGAAAATAATTTTCCTGTCAATTCTTCTTCTTATTTTTTACAGGTGTGTGTGTGTGTGTGTCTCAAAGATAATCTACTAAGCATCTTCCTTTGAAAGAGTCCAGCTGGTTCTTTATTAATTCCACAACACAAAAATGTAGCTTTAAAAGCAAATGATAAGATCAAGTTAAGTCTCGAGGTCTTTGAAATGTCTCTGCTAGAATTGTGAATGTGTGTTACTGAGGATGCCATTTAAAGAATAAGAAAGCTCAAAAGGAATTATACCCTTTGGTGAACAGATAAGCAAATAAACAGTAACATCTGCTTCTCCATTCTGTTAAATTTTTTTCTGGTGTGGTATCTGTGGATATAAGAAAGTATACAATGTGACTATTCAAAGTGAAAAACAGGTCATTATAAATACTATAATGAATTAGTTTAAGCTAAATAAGTTTCAACGAATTTCAACCAGTATTTATTAAGAGCCTATCATGTACCAGGCACTGTTCTAGATGCTGGGGCTACAGCAGAGAACAAAACAGACAAATATCCTGCCCTCAATGAGCTTTATATTCTAGTAGGGGAGACAGCCTCTCTCCTAAAATGTTACTCTTATTGAGGCTATTATTAATAATATTGTAAGACTTGGAGTCTGGCTAGACGTGATATGGAAGAAGCAGGAGAGGTGTCAAAGATGCTTTTGAGACTAAGTCTTCCCTTACCTGTTCTCACCTCTGTATTAATCAATTTGGGCTGCTATAACAAAATATCTTTGAGTGGGTAATATATAAACAACAGAAATACATTGCTCACAGTTACAGAGATTGGGAAACCTAAGATCAAGGTGTTAGCAGATTTGGTGTCTCATGTGAGACTGTTCCTCACAGACAACACCTTGTTGCTGTGTCCTCATGTGGCAGAAGGGACCAACTGCCTCCCTCAAGCCTCTTTTATAAGGGCACTAATCCCATTCATGAAGAGAGAGCACTCATGACCTAATCACCTGCATTGCTTGAGCTCAGGAGTTTGAGACCAGCCTAAGTGGAGTGAGATCCCATCTCTACTAACACTAGAAAAAAAGTAGACAGCCATAGTGGTGCCTATAGTTCCAGCTACTGGGGAGGCTGAGGCAGGAGGATCACTTGAACCCAGGAGTTTGAGGTTGCTGTGAAGTACAATGATGCCATGGTACTCTAGCTGGGGCAACAGAGTAAGATTCTATCTCAAAGAAAAAAAAGTCCCACTTCTTAATACTAACACATTGAGGATTAGATTTCAACATATGAATTTTGGAGAGATACAAACATTCAGTCTATAGCAACTTCCCTACCCTAATTTTCATAAAGAAGCCCTTTATCTATGGTTTTATAACACTTTCTGTGTATGCCTATGAAGATCTTATTCCATTGTATATTTGCACTCAAAATATTTTACTTACTTGCCTTGATTCCCCATTGCAACTTGAGTAAAGGAATATATATATATATATATATATATATATATATATTTTTTTTTTTTTACTTTAACTTCTCAGCACTTATCTCATACTCAACAAAATTTTTGTAGGATGCATGGACAGAGAGACTAAGAGCAGGGAACTATAGGTGGAGTAGATTTTTGAAATCAAGAACATATGTTAGGAGCAGACAATGAGATTTATTATGGGATTACTGGAAAATCTATGTGGAAATGTCCAGTGTCCAATAAATAGTTGAAAATAAGGAACTGGGTCCCAGGAGACACAGAAAGGAAAGGGTTTTCTTCTCCCACTTACTGAATGTTTACTACGTGCCAAGCATTTTGCCAAGCATTCATTACATTTATTCCAAATTTAATTTTTAAAACGGAGGCTTAGAAAATTGAGCAGTGTACCACAAGATCACCAGTTAGCACACAGGGGATATAATTCAAACCCAGGTATGTCTGCTTCTAGGACTTATGAAAGATATAGTTAATTAAGAATTTCCTATGTAGAAATAATAATTAAGTTTCTGTGAATGATGGAAGTGATCTTGAAAAACCTACACAGAGTTTAGTGAAAGATAAAAAGAAGACTGTACATCAAACCATGGGAACACTTATATCTTAGGAATCCATAGGTGAGAAAAAGCCAGCACGGTGATTGAGGAACAATCATGAAGGACCGTAAACAAAGGAGAAATTTTCAAAAAGGTGGTCATCATGATTTGTAAATGCCACAGAGGAGCCAAATAAAATGTGGGTGAGAAGAGACCATTGACTCCATCAATTACAGACTTGCCAGTGGCCAATTTCAGTACAGTAGTGAGATTGAGGCTACACTGCTTGAATTTGAAGAAATGTTAAGAAGAAAAATGGAAACAAAAGTTAGACTATTTTTTTTATATGGGGCACTAGATTGAGAGGAGGCTGTATCAGGGCAAAACTCTCATGTGAATTGGAAAGAGGAATAAAAGAAGTACTTTCAGTGACAAGGTACGCAGTAGTCTCCAGGACAGTGACACGATGGGCATGAAGGAACTGACAGACCAAGTTAGAGATCAAGTCTCCTTATAGTAAAGAATACCTAAACATGAAGAAAACAACCTGATCCCACATAGCAGTACAGGCTTCCCAAGATGCCAAGCCCCAACAAAGCTATACAGCTGGTGATGATGTCATTAATAAATCCCCTACGGGCAAAAAGTTTACCTTTGCTATTTTCATACTAGAGGGTGGTATTATACCCTCCCACATTTATTTAAAGTTGGCTCTCACATATAAGTCAGATTTCCAGGCTCCTGTCATTGTCTTCATCTGGCATATACAAAACACGAGGCAATCTCTTGGTACTGATAAAGATACTTACTAGTGACATCTGTACACACAGGGCTTGCATTGACGACATAAACACTAATGACTTTTTCTAGCTCGACTATCAAAATATCAAGTACAACTTGATATTAGCCTCCTTAGTGAATTTAATTTCTTCTGGCATAAGAGACTCACAATCTACTATTTCTTCTACCTTTCAACTAAAGTAATTTTCTTTATGACAATCTCACCTCTCAAATTTTATCATTTACCATAGTGAATGGTATTGTTATGGCAACATGGCTGGTTGCGTTTTAGTAGACTTATAGTTAAATATTTTTTCTTACTTGTCAAATTTAAAATACTCATATATTAAATAACATACAGTATATATGTGCATGTGTGTTTTGTGTACATACAGACTTGTGTCCATATAGAAGTATGTATATATAATTTTCAAACTTGAAACAACCCTAGAAGTAGACATACAGAAATTATGTCCAATTTAACAATAAAGTGAATGAGTCTTAGGAAACTTCATTATGATAACATTTTCATGTAGCAATTAGAGCAAGAATTGGAGCTGGAATGCAAGTCTCTAAGCAACTAATTTTATACTCTGCACTATAACAATTTGTCTCAGGTATATAAAGAACCCTAAGTCATCCCCTTTTGTCTTTCAGAGAATATTTATGGTTCAGTTAAGTTTCCCTGCCTGGAGATATAATCTAGTTTTTATTCTATTTATATTAAAATCTTGATGAACCTAAATGCCCAGAAAACTAGGGAGTTTTGGTTAATTGGATTTGGAGATTAGCTTAAGGTTAAATAGAACTTTTTGTAAATTGCCATTCTTGTTGAAAATCATTCTTAAATATGAATCTACTTTCCATTTTAATCCAAATGATCATAATTTAATTTTTTATAATTGAAAATCTTATAGTATGTCAGAACTATCATTCTAATGTAAGTTTTTATTGTATAGTGGTCTAGAAATAGAGGATATTGTAGAATGAACAAAAGGTTGTCTTAGTGGTCCCAATATATTCTTTGCAAATTTTGAATGGTCTCATGTGAGCAGTTGAAAGAGCACTGGAGTTAGAGTTAGAAGTCTTGAGTCCAAGTTCAGTTCCACCACTAAATAGCTATGTGACCTTGATAACATCTTCTTCTTCCTCTCAATCTCATTTTCCTCAACAGTCAGATGCGATAGTGAAGCTAAATGATATTTGAGCTCCTTTCTGGCTTTATAATCTCTGTCATTCTGCAAGTTGCCTTCTTGTCATTTATTCCTCCACTGAAAGAGCCCACCTCAATTGAACTTTCCAGTTAATTGGATTCTAATTAATTCCCAGTTTACTAATTCTAGATGAGGACCCCAAATTTAAGTGAGATAAATTTAAGTTCAACAGTCATGATTCCTTCAGAATTTCTTATAGCCAAAAGGAAAAATAAAATACACAACACTTCTCTATCTGTCAGGTAGAAGGGATAATGGCAGGCAAGTATAGTTAAGGAGGAAAGTTAAGCAAGTGAAAAACTAGTCTGGGAAGCCATTTTTTTGAGATACACAATAAGTGCAAGTGAATATTAAAAAAAAAAAAAGCTTCATAGAAACAGGATTTTAGATGCAACACCTTATATAGAAATCTACCTTGCCTTAAGTCATACTATGAAGCTACAGTAGAATTTTAATATCTTCCTTTTATACTATCACTCTCACTCTAATTATGAAATAAATATAACTTCATTTTATCTTTACGATGAAAGATAAAAGTATTGGATTGGATAAAAAGTATCTGGTACAGGTTTTCATTCCAACCAACTATTTCTATACTGCATCCTCTGAATCCATGTTGATTTTTTTCTAAGTATTGACAATGATTCATAGAGAAAAATAAATTCAGGTTTAGTATTATATTTGCCAAATATAGATGAATATTTAGAGGTCAACTGAGTGCATGAAATTACTCTACTCTTGAAGTTGACCTTACCTTGTTTATCTTCCTGTGTTGTCCCTGAATAATTAAAGTGAACCAAAGTATTCTCTGCATTCTCAAATCCACACAGCAGGGAACCAGGGAGAAAATATTTCAGTGGAAGGAGGCTTGGTTTTCACAAATTCTCTTGTGTTTAAGTGGGATTGTAGTTACTGAGTGTTAGAGCACCGTGTAAATTTTCTTAGAGTACTGTGAAAATTTGTTGCTTAGGTGGCCTAATTTAAAAAGGAGAGTTGATGTTTGTTTCAACTGATGCGATTATTATGTATTTTGCATATTTTAAATGGTACTTCAGGTTTTGACCTTATGCCTCATGACAAGTTCATGAAGGGCACAATTTAAAAAGCAATTTTAAAAATTGAAAATAGACAATGTTTTCTATTCTCCTTATCTTACCAACATTTCCTTGTTTGGTTAGTAAGGGTAAATGTTTGAGGCAATGATGAGTAAATTGTATATGCTCTCTTGCCCTAGGATTCAGGGTATTTGTTTGGATAATAGACCAATCCCAAGTGCAAATAGCCTCAAGGAGGAACAGCCATGTGTTTGGGAGAATAATAAGAGCATGAGTACATGACAAGAAAATCCTTTTCTGGAAGTCTTTAAAGAGAGACCAATGCCCTCTCCTAGAGATGTCAAATACTTGAAAACTGCATGTTCCAATCGCATTAATAGTTTTAGACAAAGATTTCGCAACCTCGCCACTCACATTGACATTTGGGGTGAATATGTCCTTATTGTGTATGTCCTAAGGAGCTGGGCTGCCCTGTACATTGTAGGGTGGTTCGCACCTCTCTGGCCCATACACATTAGAAGCCAATAGCACCCTTCTCCAAGTTGTAACAACCAAAAATATCTCCTGATTTTACACATGTTGCCTGTAGCCTAGTTTGTCCCCAATTGAGAAACACTCTTTGTTCAATGTTTCCCAGCCTAGTCCTGGTACTGATAAGGCAAGATTCTACTGTTACCTGCTCACTTTTGACGCAGTGACTCTTCTGACTTCTACAGTTTCTTTTTTCCCTTCCTAACTTCCCTCTTCCTATTCCTTTCTTCCAAGACCTTTATTAGAGGGCTTAAATAATTTTCCAGTTTATAATATAATTTTGGTTGGAAACCATTAAACTAAATCCATTTAGCTCTACGCCTCTCCCCATTGCTTTGCTTTTAATACAATGGCAACTCTGCTTATAATTTTATCCCAAATTATCGTGTCATATCCTGCATTTCTATGTGAGAATCTTAAGCAAGAAGAATATGTTTTTGACACATTGAATATATACCCAGTTGTACTTGACTTGTTTTGTGGGACTGTAAAAAGCTGGAAAAATACAGCATTATTGCTGACTATTTAAATCGGGTCTAGACAGCATAGAGCGAAAGAGGCTGGAGTGACCCCGAAGCGACTATCTGTTATTCTAGAAAATATATCCTTATCTTTCTGTCTGTCTACCTACTCACCTACAAGATTTCCTTTTTTATTCTATTCCTTTCTCTCTCTTGTACTCTTCATTTGCCCTGTGTTCATTGTTTATCCTTTGTCTCCTGCCTTCCATTAGACCTACACTATGTTGGGGTATTTCCTAGCTCTTCTGCTATTGTTATTTGCTACAATGCTTACAAGGACACAGAAACCTGAAAGAAAATGGCACATTTGGGAAGCGATATGACAAGATGGCCAGAAACATAGAGAGCATTGGACACAATATGAGTAGTGAGATTCACAGACCTGCAGAGGCCAGGTCATGACAGACCTTATAAAAGTAGTAGACCTTCATTTCAAAATTAGAAAGGACACACATAAGTTTAAAGAAAAATAATAACCAATTCAATCATCCCAAGATAATTACTATTAAGATTTCCATGTACTTTATTCTAGATCAGATTTCTATGGAGTAGGGATTTGGGGTTGTATTTGGTTTTGGTTTTTGTGTGAGAAGGGATGGCACACAATTTTGGTTGTAGTATATGTATGAATTCTGTGTTAATTGCTTATCATCTTAGAAATTATCTGAGTATTGGGAGCAGAAAACCCTTCCAAATCAATTGAAATTTTTTTTGAGACAAATGAAATTTTTAAAACTTTTTTTGAAGATACAGGATAATCTTACAGTGAAAGAAGAAAACAAGTACAGATAGGCCTAATGAAAGGTAGATCTTTCTCCATCATTCTGTTTCATTTTGGAGGCTAGGAGATGTCTCATCGCTGCTTCTCTCTGCATATACACTCCATTCTTAAGGTTCAGTCCAGATGGGATTTCTTTCTCTGTTCCCCTGTTGTGTTGTAACTCCAGTTCTGACTCAACAGGACCTTGTATCGTGGCTTCACTAGATGTGTTTCTGTGTCTAGATTTCTAAGAGGGAGAGAATGCAATTGCCTCTGAAATTGAATATCCAATTCTGGTCCAATTAACTATGCATGCAGGCAGTGGGGAGCAGGAGTAGGAGAATAGTGGATACGGATACTTTGTCTAGTGCTCTGTGCTGAGAGACAAAGATCCACATATCTAATATGTTTTTGTGGTTACAAATTCTTTAGATTGTCTATGACTGTCTAGTATTCCATGAAATAAATGTCTTGAGCTCCTTTTATACCTATATTTGGGTCTGCTTGCTTCTAGCCAGTAGATGAAGAAGGAGATTAAAGATCAAGGGTGCAACGTTTTTAGGGGCCAAGCCTTAAAATATCAAATCTCACTTTTGCCCATACTTTCCATTGCATTTGCCAGGACATGGTCACATGACTGCATTTAACAGAAATGATATCTGGGAAATGTAGTCTGTCTGTATACCCAGGAGGAGAGAAGAACATGGATGTTAGTTAGAGCCAGGCAGTCTTGGCCTCAGGCTACCTATTTTATTTTGAGGCTGATATTTTAGAGGACAGCTATGCCCTTTGTCAGCTTGTCCTTTAAAGAAATGTTATACTAGATAGGTTAGGGGAGTGATTTGAATGGCATTTCTTTTTTTTTGCAGTTTTTTGCCGGGGCCAGGCTTGAACCCACCACCCCAGGTATAGGGGGCTAGCGCCCATTTCTTTTCTTTTTTATGGCATTATAAAGCACTCTTACTTTGAATGTGCAAAGTACATATGAATAAGACTTTTAGAGAAATGAAAGCTGATGGAAGGCAAATATTTATCAACATCCTTTAAAAGTTACATTGGTATGATAATCTAGATTTTCAATCTAAAGAGTTTAGTGAGAAACTCTTAGATTCTGTCACTCTTGTACTCCTTTGTAATTAATTTGGTAGGGATTTTTTTGGCTTGAAATAAAAACTTTATTTTAAGCCCTGCCTGGCTTTGAACTTTTACCATTCCTAACAAAGTAAGAAGCTATTTATTTCTTTTTTTTTCTCTTTGTAATTAATTTGAAACATTCTTTCTTTAAGTAAAATGTCCTTGCTAATGTAGATTACAACTCAATAAAAACAAATGATACAGAAAAGTGTACCATGTCAACTGGCTCATAAAATAAAGGAGGAAAATACAGGTCTATAGAAAATGAGGAGGAATAAAAAGGTAATCAAAGTATATAATACTCTGCCCATTATCCCCCCTTAAAAAGGAATAAAAATAATAATCCAAGTGACCAGTACAGATCAATTCTATAAAATCAGCAGGTTACTTTGGTGGGTAAAATTAGAAACTGACTTTCCGTTTTTGCAAAGGGAAATATAATTCAGTTTCTTTATAAAATAAAGAAATTTTTAAAATCCTAGGAAATTTAGAGTCAGCTTTAGTTTTAAACATGTCACAATTTTTCCTAGGACTCATGATCATTCCCATTTTAAGTAGTCCTTGTTGGGGAATGAACTACTGAAAACTATGGAGTGACATTCTATTATTTCTTCATAGGGAATTTGTATAAAATCATAAGAGGATTGAAAAACCTCACCCACCAATAACTTTTTACATTTTCTCTCATTTGAAAAGATTATACCATCTATACCAGATCTCAAAACCTATATTACTTTTAAATGTGTATAAAGAGAATGAAAATATGGTAAGCTTACTTTCTAAGTAAATAATTTTTATATATTGGCCTGAGCCTTTTAATACAGGAACATTTTGCATTAATAGAAAATATTAATTTGATATTTACTCTCAACTGGTGTAGAGATTTTAATATCAATTTTGAAATTAAAGTTAGATCTACAGAGCATAGATCTAACTTGGAGAAGAATTAAAGGTGACTTGAAAGGGCATTATTATGAAGTGAAGCATAATTGTTTATTTTAATTTGGGGGGTCTATTAAAGCAACCTGGCCTGACATTATGGAATATAGAATATTTTCTTTCAGTAGCATTTATATATCTACTGCCTCAGTCCTAGTTCCAATTTATCTCTAAACATCCACTGTAACTGGATGTTTAATTTCTACAGGAAAATCCAATACACTACTGCATGGAAATTTTCTGATGTCTTCCATGTTCTAAACAAATAAACATGACAATGACCTCATTTTCATAATGATGATAAGTATGTACCCTCCTAATATCATTTTGTCACTTCTGTAATTTTAAGAGTTGACATATTTCCACAAAAATTATAATCACTAGAGTTCTAAGTTTATATATATATTCATCTTTGAAAAGAAAAAGACCAGATGATCTTATGAATTAAGAAGACTGGCTGGCTGTGCTAGTTCATGTCTGTAATCCTAGCACTCTGGGAGGCCGAAGTAGGTGGATTGCTTGAGCTCAGGAGTATGGACACCAGTCTGAGCAGGAGTGAGACCTTGTCTCTGCTAAAAATAGAAAAATTAGCCTGGCATTGTGGCAGGCATCTATAGTCCCAGCTACTTGGGAGGATAAGAACAGAAGATTGCTTGAGACCAAGAATTTGGTGTTGCTGAGAGCTATGATGCCACGACACTCTACCCAGGGTAACAGAGTAAGACTCTGTCTCTTAAAAAAAAAAGAAAAGAACAAAAAAAATTGTATTACCTTATGATTAACAGTATAAGTGCTATTGTGAGCTAATATGTGCATAGTGGTTGATTTTAACTGGGTTTTATTATTCATGGATTTAAAAATATTTATTACACACCTATTATTTGCTGGACCCCATTTTAGATATTGGGGATACAGTAGTAAAGAAGAAAGACAGTATTTGTATGTAGTTTACATTCTAGTAATCAACAAAATTGAAATTGATCCCCCAAATCTATCTCTTACTAATTGTGTGATCTTGGGGAATATATTTAATCTTAATAGCTGATCCTTGACTTTCTTACATATGAAATGCAGATGATATCATCTTTTAGGGTGATTGTGCGGGTTCCATGAAACATGCACACACAAACACAAAGAGAATACATTAGCATAGTGCCTGGTACATGATAGATGTTTAGTAAATGGTCGCCAATGTTGCCATTAACAGCAATTATTTTTAAATTATTAGTATTTTAAAAGCAGTTCATTCATTACCAAAAAGCCTTACAAAAAGAGATGAAATATCAATCAACAATTTCTTTGATTTATTTATTTTAGACTATGTGAAAATGTAATGAAGCTTATCGCTGTATTTCAAAATTTTATAAGCCAAGAGATATTTGCTCACAAGTAAAACACTTATTTTAGAGTCCACAAACTTCATTTATTCTGCACAGTTAGCAAGAGCCTTTTAGAAGAAGCAAAAGAAGCACACAAATAAATCCATTTTCACTGAGTATCTTTGAATACCTAGAATCTACCAGACATTAAGACTTGTTTCCTGCCCTCAAGGAATATGCAATCCAGAGACATATGACCAAGTAGGGCAGATATTGTTTCTGAATAAAGGAGGAGAGAGAATGATAGCCATAAACAGGCTTTAAAAAGAGCTCCACCTTTACCTATTAACTACTCTATTTGCAAAATCACAAGAGTAACAATCTAGACCACACAGTATTTTAATTTCAGAATATATTATAGAATTAAGACTTAAGCCTAAGGAAATTGAGATTTAGATAGATGGTCCCAAAACTCTTTTTTAAAAAAACTCTCAACAATTATGAACAACATGGTCAGAGTATAGTTGTTTTTTTTTATCAACACTTGGCATATAAGATTTAGAGGGAAAGTGTGAAGATGGGTGGTTTAGTATTTGGAAGAAAGAATCCCAGAGCAAATAATATAAAACCTTATTTTATGGACTTGTTAGTAGTGGAATACATTTTGTTACTGTAAGAGGTTATCCAAACTGACAATGCTATTAGGCTCAAGAAGATTGCAGATAAATATTCTTCTTAGGAGTACTTATCCTAAAAAGGAGTGTGGGGAAAGAGTTAGTGGGAGAAACTAGAGATTTTGAGGTTGTTGTCTTTAGTAGTAACCACTTTTTTTCTACAAAACAAACTAGGTATTCTCGATAGAGAAGAAAATGGGCTGACCCACCAAGGCATTTTCTTTTATTTTCTTGTGTTTTTCTTTGAGGAATAAGAATAAATACCTATAAATAGAAATATCTCCAAAGATGATACATGACTGGCCAGCAAGCATATGAGAACATGTTCAACATCTTTAATCATCAGACAAATGCAAATCACAACCACAATGATATATCACCTCAAACCCATTAGGATGGCTACGGTAAAAAAAAAAAAATGTTGGTGAGGATATAGAGAAAATGGAACCCTTGTGCACTGTTGATGGGATTGTAAAATAACAAACACTATGGAAAAAAGCATGCAATAGCCACAGAAAGGTATAAATGGTACTACCATATGATCCAGCAATCCCACATCTGGGTATATATCCAAAAAAATTATATCCCAAAGAGATATTTGCATACCAATGTTCACAGAAGTACTGTTCACACTAACTAAGAAGTGGAAGCTACCTAAGTGTCCATCAGTGGATAAATAGATGAAATGTGGTGTATACATGCAATGGAATATTATTTATCCTTTAAAAGCAATGGAATTCTATCCCATGCTACACCATGGTTGAACCTTGGGAACATTATGGTAAGTGAAATAAATCAATTACATACAAATAAATACCATATAATTCCATTTATGTAAGAAAGGTAAAGTAACCCAAATCATAGAAACAAATAGTGAAATGGTGGTTCCTAGGGGTAAAGGGAAAACATGAGTTGTTTAATATGAGTATAGTGTTTTAGTGCTTCATATTTGTAAGATGAGAAAGTTCTGGAGATCAGTTGTACAACAATGTGAATATACTTAATGCTACTGTACACTTAAAAATACCTAAGACGGTAAATTTTACATAATATGTTTTTTACCACAATGAAAATGCATTGAATAATTTCTTTTAAAAGAACAATAACTAAATTATAATAACCTATTTAAATATTATTTGTTCCTCTTAACTTGTAGTCTCTCTTTTAAAAAAATTGACCTCAGGGTGGTGCTTGTGGCTCAGTGAGTAGGGCGCCATCCTCATATACTGAGGGTGGCAGGTTTGACCTGGCCCTGGCCAAACTGCAAGAAAAAAATAGCTGGGCGTTGTGGCAGGTGCCTGTAGTCCCATCTACTTGAGAGGTTGAGGCAAGAGGATCGCCTAAGGCCAAGAGCTGGAGGTTGCTGTGAGCTATGACACCACAGCGCTCTACCGAGGGCAACAAAGTGAGACTCTGTCTCTAAAAAAAAAAAAAAAAATGACCTTAGCTTTTACTGGAAGCGCATTGAAGTCTTTTTTCTGAGTATAAAATGAGTTGCATTCTTATACCTAAGGGAATACAATTTATGTATGTATCTCATAAGAATGTTTACAAGTTATAAAAGAAAAAAATCATTAGTTATTTATGCATCCCTTGTTAGAAAGTTGTAGATTTCTGTCTATTTCCTATAGAATTTTAAGTGCCACATTATATCACATTATTTACTGCCAATAGATATCCTCAGAATTATGTAGTATAAGGGGTTTAAAAAGAGAGAGTACATTTCCCCTTTTTATAGAAGATTTTAAAATCCTTACAGGACCATTTATTATATTCCCATTTACCACCACTAAGTCTCATCATTCTTGAAGATATTTTTTTTTCCAATTTCCTTATATGCCCATTTCCTTTTGGCAATATCTTGCTTTTCCTTTTTAAATTTGAGCTTGAATATTAAAACAGATGCAAAGAAGAGTGCTACTTACACATAAACTCTTGAACTGCATTTTTATCATTTGCTGTGTGGAAAAAAACCTACTTGTATGAAATTGATAGCAACATTTTAGTATATCTTCAGGTCCCCAGGGAAAAGCAATGTGCTTAGACAGATGATCTGATTTTATGAGCACATAGCTAAAGTCTAGCATTGAGCATTTGTCTTTATGCTCCTGCTTTTTTCAGGGACTATGAAAACACATTTAGGTACTAGTTTCCCTTTCCAACAATGTACTGCAATGTGTATGATAATATATAGCATATGCATTGCTGTTTTTCATGATGCACATCAAAGCATAGATCAAGTTCAGCATAAAATCTTAATCTGAGCTTGTTTATAAGAAAACAAAAACCTTCCTATATGAACTCATTTTATTATCTACCCTCACTAAGGACTGTGATTTGAATTCCGTTCAAATATGAATTAGTTTAAATGTTGTTCTGCTGCAACTGTTGAATGTATTCATTATGCTGTAATATTTTACTTATGAAACTGCATTTGGAAATCTTTTGGTGTCCATCAGGATGGAATTATAGAGCTCAGGGATATTGATTATTGCTTGTAATTGCCATGATAATAACCAACGAATCTCTATCTTTCTTTGCCTTTCTTCTACCTCTTGATATTATACCAAACCTAATCAATATCCAACATATTGGGCCATTTAAATTGTCTCAAAAATCCAGTTGTTCTCTTCCATGAATGTGCAAAAGATTGAAGATTGTATCTCTAAACATTGAGGAAAAGAGCCCCAGACTGCTGCATTTCTCCTTTATCCCATGGGGAATAGCAGAGTGTCGCTATGTAGATCAGTAATGTGTAAGTGCTGCCTCCAGAGTAACCATTGGGCAAGGGTGGGAAGGAAAAGAAGCTATGCTGCCTGTACAGTGCTACACTTCCTACTTACTAGTAAACGAGAGGGCCAAAGGGGAAAATACAGGCTGAGAGAGTTAACCAGACATTAAAGAAGAAACCTACCTCTTCATGGTGTGGAGGAGATTATTTCAAAGCCTTAAAGAAGAAGCACAATCAAATAGAAAGAGCACAATGCTATGAGTGACTTAATCAATAAAATATATTTGTTCTTATTATTTATATACTATTTCTTCATTCTGGGGATAAACTAGATGCCTTTAGAGAGCAGCAATATATCTTTTTTTTTCTTTTTACATATACATGTGTTAATTAGGTTTCCACTTTTTGCCTTCATAGAATTTAAAAGGATTAAAATTTAATAACAATAACAATATAGATAAGGATTAGAAACAAAAACCACGTAAAGAATGAACGAAGATAAATACATTCAGAAAAGAAAACAGAGGATCACTGCATCAAAATATGAAGCAATATTAATAATAATAATGCCAAGGAAGTAACATTCACATTGTCAAATAAAGAGTATGTCTATTATAGAAAGTTTTGACTCTGAGGCTCAGTATTAAGTCATCAATTAACTTCTTACTTTCTTTCCCAAAGTCACAAAAAATAGACAACTGATATTATATAAATAAAGTAAATGAGAGTTTCAAAAAACAGGTCATGCCAAATCTTACAGACAATAGTAAAAGAAGAAAGATTTCAAAATCATTCTACTTGATCTGGATACATCTGATATAGAAATTGGAGAAAATATATTGCTATAAAGGGAAACTACAAACATATTTCACTTATAAGTGAGGATGCAATATCCTAAACAACATACTGACAAGTTGAATTAAAAATGTTTAAGTAATGTACTGTGGTCAAAATTGAGGGAAAGAAAACAAAAAAAAAGGAAAGAAAATAGTGACTAATTCTCACATAAATTGGATTCAATTTTGACAGCAGCAATATATCTTTTAGCAATATCTCATCAACTAAAGGGTAGGGCTTTATAATGCTTACCAATTCACCTATATTTAAGATAGTCTTTAAAACTTGCTGTAAGAACATGTGACATACAGCAGCATAGACACGTATTATGTAGTATCATTTGAACAGATAATATTTGTTGAGCCTGGGTCGGTTAACCCAGGCATTAGAACTTGATACTAATCCGCTGAAGACTATAGTCAGCAGGTAGCATTGGGCAATGGAAATAGTCTCTTTTGGAAGTCCCAGATTCCAACGTCATCCATGCCATTGACTATGTTACTTTTAGGTAAGTCACTTTTGTTCTCTGGGTCTCAGTTTCCCTAACTGCAAAATGATGGATGGGGGCTATTAGATATTTCTGACAGTCCCTTCCAACACTGTGATTTCTGTAGCTATCATTCTCACATGCATGTCATTAGTCCAGAAGGGAACAAGATAAAAGTGTGGCTCAATTCAACACCATCCACGTGCCAAATTCAACACAAAGCCTGCTGCTTCTGTACCTTAACAGGACTGAATCACATTCTTAATGTGCGTCACTAACTGCATAACCCTAGTATAGTGTACTGTAGTGTACTGGTTACAAGTAGAGCTTCTGAAGCCAGACTGCCTGTGTTTTAAACTCAGCTTGTTCAATTACTAGCTATGGGGCCATGGACAAATTATTTAACCTCTCTGTACTTTAGTTTCCTCATCCATAAAATGGAGATACTACTTATAATAAAGTTGTCATAAAGATTTAATAATATAATACTATGTGAAGTATTTAGCAAAAAGCCTGACACCAGTAAGCACTCAAAAGTTGTCGCTGGAAACACCTTCTCTGCTAGGTCCTTTCCTTGGTCTCAGAGATTTGAAGAATGAATTCATGGGCCACCGAGAATAAGAAACAGGATAGATTTTATTGAGAGAGATACACGCACACAAACACACACACACATATATATATCTCAATAAAATCTATCCTACTGCTATATATATGTATATATGTGTGTGTGTGTGTGTATATATATATATCAATAAAATCCATCCTGTTGCTTATTCCTGGTGGCCATGGATAAGCAACAGGATAGATTTTATTGAGAGAGAGAGATATATATATACACACATATATGTATATATATACACACAGAGAGAGAGAGAGAGAGAGCAAAAGGTATATAATCTCTCAATAAAATCTATCCTGTCAAAAAAAAAAATCTATCCTGTTGCTCTCTCTCTATATATGTATATATGTGTGTATATATACATACATGTGTGTATATATATATCAATAAAATCTATCCTGTTGCTCTCTCCATATATATGTATATGTGTGTCTATATATACATATGTGTGTATATATATATCTCAATAAAATCTATCCTATTGCTCTCTCTATATATATGTATATATGTGTGTATGTATATACATATATGTGTGTATATATAGCTCAATAAAATCTATCCTGTTGCTCTCTCTCTATATATATGTGTGTGTATATATATATCTCAATAAAATCTATCTTGTTGCTCTCTCCACATATATGTATATATGTATGTGTATATATACATATATGTGTGTATATATATCTCAATAAAATATATCCTATTGCTCTCTCCATATATGTATATATGTGTGTGTATATATATACATATATGTGTGTATATCTCTCTCAATAAAATCTATCCTGTTGCTCTCTCCATATATATGTATATATGTGTGTATATATATACATATATGTGTGTGTGTTTATATCTAAATAAAATCTATCCTGTTGCTCTCTCTCTCTCTCTATGTATATATGTGTGTATATATATATATCTCAATAAAATCTATCCTGTTGCTCTCTCTATATATATGTATATATGTGTGTATATATATATACATATATGTGTGTTTATATATTATTCTTGGTGGCCTGTGGATAAGCAGCAGGATATATTTTATTGAGAGATATATGTATACACACATATGTATATATATGTATACACAGAGAGAGAGAGAGAGCAACAGGTATATAATCTCTCAATAAAATCTATCCTGTTGCTCTCTATATATGTATATATGTGTGTGTATATATATACATATATGTGTGTATATCTATATATATATAGAAGAGAGCAACAGGATTTTGCCTCTTGTACAACTTCATACAAATGGAGTCATTTTATCTCAATAAAATATATCCTATTGCTTCTTCTCGGTGGCTAGTGGATATGTATATTGTGTGTGAGTGTGTATATACAAACAAAGGAGGGGGATAGAGCCTCCATCAGTGGAGAGAGGACCTGAGCAGGTAGCTCATGTGGGCCTTCTGACTGGGGATTATTACGCTTTTACTATCCTGCAGGCAGGGGGGGTTTCCATGAGAAGGAATGTCATAAGCGTTTTGCACCAGAGGCTTGCAAAAGTTAATTTTCAAACTGCCCTTGTATAGGAATGTGGCCTTCTTTAGGGTGTGTTCTGTGCTCTAGCAGTGGCAGCTTCTTGTTTAGGGTGTATTCTCTGCTTAGGGAGTGGCGGCTTAGGTGGAACGCCGGTCAGACTGATTGTTCTGAGCCTCTTTGGGGCTCACGGAATGTGGACTGTGTTCAGGCAGGTCTGTGGGCCTGCTTGGGCTTAGGAAATGGGGTTCCTGTCCAGCCCTGAGCAGGGGAATGCCTTATCAATGTCACCTCTTATTAACATAATTATGATAAATATCATCACCACTCTACTCCTATAAAAACTCTTCAGGTCTCAGCCTATGGAATATAAGGAAAACGGTATCAACCTCATAGACATACGAAGACCAAAATAACACAGATAAAATGACTGTCTTGGTTCCTGGTCCTTCCAGGTGCTCAATACATCATGTTTACTTAAATGGAACCAACTATTCCTGTGGTTAGTGTTATCCAGTGAATTTTTCCACTTCCCCACACCCATGAATCTTTTTGATCTTAGTTACAAAATCGACACAAACCTGAGGCAGAAAATTTCATAAAATGTCCCATCATCCAAAAGTAACACAAATTATTATTTTTCCATAAACCTGTATATATTTTTTCTTTTAAAAATTATATATTTTTGCCCATACTCTTCTGAAGCCTGCCTTGCTTAACTTGGCAATATCTGTAGACACTATTATTAGTGAATATGTATTCTTTTGCAACACAATTTATAATTTTATGGTATTGTATTAAGAAGTGTTTATAAAATAATTTACTTAATGAAACACCAATTATTGGACATTTGGGTGTTTATTTTTACTATTTAAATAGCACTGCAATGAATGATTTCTTATGTACATTGTTATACACATCATTTCCTGAGGGTAAATTTCTATAAGTTTAATTATTGCTTCAAAGAATTATTAAAGTCTTTTGATACATAATGCCAAATGGCCCTCAAGAAAGACCTGAATTTGCACCCCCATCAAGCCATCCCTTTGAAAAATCTTTAACCTCATGATACTAAAGCAAAATTCTCTATGGTGCATATTTTTTCATTAACTAGCATTTAGAGTCATTTTTTAAAACACACATGTATTCGTTCCTTAAGTATGGAAGCTAGAAATCAGTTTTAAAATAATAATTGATGCTTTCCAGCATATGTTACATGTACAAGGTGATGTTAACGTTTTGCTTAGTGACAGGGTAATGTTGTACATGAAAATGTAGCACTAGAGTATGTTTTGTTTAGCAGTGCATTTTACTACCCCAGGTGGTACAGTAGAGTGGGTAAGACTAACAACTTTGGCTGATAGAGATTCTAATTACCCTAATATGATCACTGAACAATATATCTATATAAAGCATCACTATGCACTCCATAAATATGTACGGCTATTATCTGTCAATTATATTTTTTAGGAGAGAACAGAAAAGAAAAAAGTAAGAAGAAAAAATAATAAGGACTTTGAGACTCCAGTGACCTAGGTTCTGATTCTGGCTCTGTCATTCTTTTGCCTGTGAAGTAAATCTAGGCAAGGTGTTAACAGCTTCAGTCTCCTTTTCCTTAAATGTATAATGAGGATAATATGAAATAGCCTAGTTCATAAAGTGAAGACAAGCAACATGCTAATGAGTGATCAGTACAACACTTGGCACTTAGCACTCAGTAAGTATAAAATGTATGCACAAAAAATATACTTTCATTCATTTGTTTTTGGCAACTCCTTCATCACTACTATTTATGAGAGGCCTGTCTTATAAGACTTGTGGATGGTCAACCGTCATTCAATAGTAATTCAAACATGATAGCAGCATGACTCCATTTGTATGAAGTTGTACAAGAGGCAAAATAAATGTATAGTGGAAAAAGTGCAGAACGGTGGTTGTCTCTGAGTGTAGGACTAGGGATTTACTTAGAAATGATAGTAGGGAACATTTGGGATGATGGTAGGGCTTTTTTTTTTTTTTTACATAGGTGATTACATTTGTCAGTCTCAGTGAATGTGCACTTAAAATTGTGCATTTTATTGTGTATAAATTTTACATTAAAATCTGTTAAAATAACAAACTCTAGATAATTATATGCAAGTTGAAATATGTGAAGACAAGTCTACTGGTGTATGCAACATACTTCAAAATGCTTAAAAATTAAGATGGACTGATAGATGGAGAGAGGAATGGAGAAATGGAAAAATACATGATAAATTCAATACAGTGGAGTATTAACCGTGGAATCTAGTTGGTGAATATAGAGATGTTATAAAATTCTTTCAACTTGGCTGTTTGATAATTTTTATAATAAAATGTTGAGCAAAAATGTGACTGTGAAAGTTACTCTCAAATTTGTTAGTGAAGAAAGTCTCTAGTATCCAGGCTACTCTAATTACTCAAATGCCTGTTTCAAATGTGGAATTTTAGCACTTAATAGGCAGAAAGTCAGAGAACACGGGACTCCTTTGTTTCCCTTAGAGGTCTAAAAGAGAAAAGCTCTAAATGAGAAAAGACCAAAAGGAGATAAGAAGGGAGAGAACACTACGGACAATTTAGAGAACTTTGGCTGGTAGAGATTCTATCACCAGGGACAATTTAGAGAACTTTGGCCAATAGAGATTCTAATTACCCTAATATGATCACTGAACATTATATCTCTACAAAGCATCACTATGTGCGTGAAAATTGTGTTGAGCCCTTCCAGGTACCCCTGAGTTTGGTCATAGCATAATGGTGGCAATTAGTAGACTTTGGGGTTCTGTAACAGTGGGCCTTGGTTTTTATAGCCCAAACTTTGGTTTTCTTTTCACAGGCATTTCCTCTTCAAACATGGATCTGGTTCTTCTGCTATCTTCAGTGCTGCCAGTCAGAACTACCCACTGACATCCAATACCGTGTACTCACCCCCTCCCAGGCCTCTTCCTCGGAGCACCTTTTCCCGGCCTGCCTTTACCTTTCACAAACCTTACAGGTGCTGCAATTGGAAGTGCACAGCATTGAGCGCCACTGCAATCACAGTGACTTTGGCCTTGTTACTAGCCTATGTGATCGGTAAGCCTTTTTTATGTCTCAGTTTTCTTCTTAATCAAAGTCTTGTTTTATTTGTGGGGGTTGGGGGTTTCTCTCTCAACTTTGGGATATACAAATTTGAACCAAGTCTTACTATTATAAATAACAGATGAATTTCTAATTAGATTTTTCACTTCCTTACTTTAAATACTGCTGAGGAGGGTAAGAAATGCTGTTTGAGAAGAAATATTTATACTACTAACACAGCACAGCCTTATTGATTGCAATTACTGTAGTTAACCATTTTCCCTTCAATTAAAAGGTTGTTATGGTTTTCTCATTAGAAGTCATAAGTACCAATCTGCTATAGCTTCTTAAATTATAGTTAAACAATAATACTACTACTGAATTTCAGGTAGCAATTTCATTAAAGCAGTAGTTATATGGAAGCTATCAGAAAATTTGTTGGATAATTTTTTCCCCAAAATTCAGATTTTTATACTGTGATCAAAGACCATGTTGTATTTCACTAGGTAAATGGCTACAAATTTATGTGGTTACTATGTTTGGGAAGATAAAGCAGAAAATGGTCACAAGGAACTCTTTCCACTTTTAAGACAAATATTGTTGTTGTTCTTCAGTCACTCTGATTAAAGTCACCCTCATTTGATAGCAAATTATATTGATTTTTCTCAGTGGCATTTTATTTTGACTGAATATTAATTTCATTCCTTGAGTGGTTCCGCCATCTAAAATGAAAATTAACTTAAGATACATGTATTTTGTGGAAGCACTATTTCTAAAATAAGTAGAATATCATGATAAAAAACAAAATCTATCCAGGTATATCACTAGTAACTTTTGGCAGGTCTAACCCAGTTTCTTAGTTGAAGCAGAATTACCCACTAAGACCCAGTGGATATGATTCTAAGAGGCAGAGAAAAAGAGAGCTAGACTTTCTTACAGCTATAAATTATAATTATACATTTGATTAATTCGCATTACCTAATATGTTAACAATAAGAAAGTTTACATAACAAGTTTATAAGGGAGCCATATAACAGAGGGTGGTAAGTAAATAAACAGATACATTTTGCAAGGAAGTCACTAATGATGTAAATAGGATCATAACCTATGCCGAATCTCATGATTCTCTCTTTTATATTTTCAACAAACTATCTGAATATATTTGAATAATACTTCTAGTAAACAGGGATGATATTACCCTATAATATCAAAAAAAGTGTCTTTTATCTCAGGCATTTGAGGATAACGCAACATGTGTGTTTATTTGGTTTGTAATAAACTGTAATGAGAAATACTGCTGAAGGGATGGAGGTGGTGGATGAGAATGTACAATAACTCAAAAGGGATTGTAATATGAAATCTTTCAAAACAAGGAATAATTTGAAAAGTTTAAATACATCAGAGGACTTTTTAATTTTTTTTTTTAGTTATGAAACGGATTCTGGTCTTAAGGATTATTTTCTATTAACTTTTGCTGTATAGAGAGAGAGTGTTTCAGATATAAGATTTAACTCTTGGTATAAACAAACTGAAATAATTACAAGTTCTTTATTAATCGGTATATAAACTATGTTCAAAAATATATTTCTATTTAAATTTATTAATGATGGCCACCCCTGTATCAATTTATCATATATTCTGAGATTTGTTTAATAAGGTTATATATTTATTCATTTTATAAGTAAAAGTAGAACATTTCAGTTCTGCTATAAGTATGGGCTTTTATATAGGGTAAATAATGGCATATTAATTTGGCATGACAGTAAGATAAAATAGAGCAATAGTTATAAGCATGGATTTTCAGATCTCTACCACTTATTAGATACCTTGGGCAAATTACTTGACCTTTCAGGCCTCCATTTCCTCATCTATAAAATGGGCTTAAAAGAGTACCTATAACATAGGATTGTATGATAATTAAATGAGTACATATAATTAAAGGGCCTGGCACACTTGCCTAAAATATAGCCAGTATCACATAAATGTTAAATATTTTCATTATGACCATTAATATCATTAAAATTATTATTACCTTTTAAAATTGACTAGTTCCAAAAGTTGGCCATTTTGTTCATGGCTGTATCCCAGCACCAAAACAATGCCTAGCACATACAAACCCTGACAGTAAACGTCGGTTGAAAAAAATGAGTTATGAGTTATGATAAGCACTTTACTTGTGTTAGCTCACTTAATTCTAGCAATTCTTAAGGGTAGGTAACAGTGCTATATGTGTTTTATAGAACTGAGTTATAGCAAAGTTAAGATGCTACCTAGAGATCCCATTGAATTTAAGAGGTCATGTCACTAAGAAGTGAGGATCCTGAGCTTCAAGTCAGATCTGCCTAGCTCCAGACCAGCAGTGCCCAACCTTTTTACACTAGGGACCAGTTTCATGGAAGACAGTTTTTCCAATGACCAGAAGTGGGGTGAGGGTGTAAGAGGGATGGGAGAAGAGGCAGAGCTCAGGCAGTGATGCAAGTGATGAGGAGCGGCTGTAAATGCAGATGAAGCTTTGCTTGCTTAGCTACTTCTCACCTCTTGCTGTGTGGCCCCATTCCTAACAGGTTATACCTGTCCCTGGCCCAGGGATTGGGGACTGTCTGCAGGTCTTGAACACTAGGCTTTGCTGTTCTTTTAGCACTACAGTAAACTTTACAGCTTGTTTACTTCTAACTCTACTAAATAAATCTTCTAAACCTTTTATTTCTCATTAAATTATAAATTCAGTTAGATATACCAGATTATCCCTGTGAGTGAAACTAAGATTAGTGGATTTCTAAGAGATATCTGTTGAAATTATTTACTGGGAGGCTTATTAGATACAGAAATAATAGGCTAAATGCTAGCATAGTAGGTTGAATGCATTCAATGTGATGAGATGTTTATGGCAAATACTGTAACTTTGTTCCTGGTTCTATTATTAAGTAGACATTATGTGACTTTGAATAAATCAGTAAAAGTGCTCACTTAGGCAGCACATATAGTGAATAAGTCAGTAAAAATCTCTTCTTTGATTTATCCCATCTGTGCCACACTGGCGACCATCTTAGGAGGGTAGAGTAAAAATTCATAAGTAGACATTCAGGTGAAAGATGCCACATAAGAACTGTAATATACAGATGATTTTTAAATGGCTCTCTGTGGTTGAAATAAAAAAGTGTTATATTTCAAAATATGAAACCATTTTCATTCTAGACTATTGCTGAGTCTATAGTCAGTTTTTTCAATCCCCTTTGCAGTTGCTGTATAACCCAAGTAAATGTTTCACTGAAACTACTTACTGCTTTTGTTTCCTGTGCAAATTTCTTTCTGCTATTTCATTTTCCTCTATTATCCATTATACATAACCTTTAGATACTAATGACTGCATGCTGTACTGCTCTCAATCCACCAGGGGAAATCACATCAACATCAGTGAGACATCAGTAGACATTCTGTGCATTATGGCTCCATAAGTGGCCATTGGAAACTAGTGGAAATCCAGCATGTGCAAAGCCAGAGCTAGGTTGTTGAGCCAAACAGCCCCATCTCCACACCTACTCACTATGGGTCAGAAAGAAAATAATTCCTTTGAAAAAGTTTTGAGATCATAAAATTTGGTGAGGAGAGGCATGGAAAGATACTGATTATATGAAGATGTCATGGAATGGCTATTGTCATCACTTCCCCATAAATCTGTAATATTTTCCATCTGAATCAAAAAATATGTCCTTAGGCTTCATCCTCTCTGATATTTTGACATCAGTGATGTATCAGTGCCAGTCAGAAGCACATTTGCTTGAATTTACAAATAAGCCATATGAAGTAGTAGTCAGGAAGACAGATGACCATATGCAAGGCATCAAGAGAAGGCGAGGTTCAGGTACTTCATCAATGGTTATGAAGGGCACAAACGCAGCTTCCCTGGCTATCTTTGATGTTTTGATCAAGTTTTTCTACAGTCAGCAGTTTGTACAGGAGACAACAGAAACTCATAGGTAATAGAAATTCACAGGAATACATTGTGCCTGGGTTCAAATGGGCTGTTGTTTCAAATGAGTAGGGGAATAGGAGTTTTGGCTCTCAGGCCCAATATCTAGTTAGTTAATAACATGGATGATCATTTTCTGTTACCGTGAAATTAGCAGCAATTTATACCATCTTCAGGGGTAGCATTAAAACTCTACAGATGAAATAAAGTCAGTCTGTAAATCTTGCCATGGCATACAATATGGCCCACATGTAAACAGTTGAACAGAATAGATATTAACAATACAGAATTAGAAAAGATCCAATATTGAGCACAGTTCTCTGATCCAAAGTTCAGGGATGAAACTATTCCAGAGGGCAAAAAGCTTACTTCACATTGCTCTGTACACCAAAATAAAGTACCATTGATTTTAGTACTTTCTTTTGCCTCCTTTACACTAGCCCAAATTGCCCTACATTCTGCGATTGTTATTACAGTGGAGTAAGAAAGTGCTGAAAACAATAGAATAAGGAGAGTGGAATGTGTTCATTTTACTCTCCTCACAAAGAAAGTGCAAATACCTCACAATAAAGGGAAGAAAGAAAATAGAATGTGGCATGTTCAGATTTTGGAAAATGTAAGGACTTAGATCTTTTTAATGGAGAGGATAGAAATTGAGTTTCTCCCATTAAATCTAAATAAACAGTGCCCCCCTCACACAATATTTCCTAAATATAAACATACTTATCAAAACCCAGCTCTTCACCTACGGTGCATCTTAGCAGGGTACTGGGGAAACTTATTAAATGTAGAGTATCAATGTCTTTATATAGTGATCAAGAAAATGCCATGAAGGCTAACTGTAACAGTATGATCAAAACATTTCTGAATGTATATGAATTGTGCCCTAT
>CAUYON010114620.1:0-14580 GCA_963573935.1 Arctocebus calabarensis | reverse complement strand
TACAGATTTATGAGTGTTTATTTTGTAACCTGAGACACTGCTGTATTCCTTGATCACTTCTAAGAGTTTTGTAGTAGAATCCTTGGTGTTTTCCAGATATACAATCATATCATCTGTGAAGAGTGAAAGTTTGATCTCTTCTGACCCTATGTGGATACCCTTGATCGCCTTTTCTTCCCTAATTGTCATTGGCTAAGACTTCCATTACAATGTTATAAAGCAGTGGAGACAATGAGCAACCTTGCCTAGTTCCTGATCTGAGTAGAAGTGATTTCAATTTAACTCCATTCAATACGATATTGGCTGTGGGTTTGCTGTAGATGGCCTCTATTAGTTTAAGAAATGTCCCTTCTTTACCAATTTTCTTAAGTGTTCTGATCATGAATGGATGCTGGATATTAATCAAAAGCTTTTTCTGCATCAATTGAAAGAATCATATGGTCTTTTTTTGTAATTTATTTATGTGCTCTATAAAATTTATAAAATTAAGTATATTGAAACAGCTTTGAGACCCTGAGATAAAACCCACTTTGTCATGGTGTATAATTTGTTTGATGTGTCACTAGATTCGCTTTGTTAAGATCTTTTTGAATATTTTTGCATCAATATTCATTAGTGATATTAGGCTATAATTTTCTTTTCTTGTTGGGTCTTTTTCTCATTTGGGGATCAAGGTGATGTTTGCTTCATAGAATGTGTAGGGTAGTATTTCTTCTTTTTCTATATTTTGGAAAAGGTTGAGTAATGTAGGTACTAGTTCCTTTTTAAATGTTTGGTAGAATTCTGATGTGAAGCCATCTGATCCTGGGCTTTTCTTTTTCTTTTCTTTTTTTTTTCTTCAGTTATTGGCCAGGGCTAGGTTTGAACCTGCCACCTCTGGCATATGGGGCTAGTGCCCTACTCCTCTGAGCCACAGGCGCTGCCCACCCGGACTTTTCTTTTTAGGGAGATTTTTCATAGTTGATGCTATTTCAGAACTCGATAAAGGCCTGTTCAACATTTCCACTTGATTCTGCCTACATCTTGGAAGATGGCATGCTTCCAAGGATTAGTCAATTTCCTTAAAATTTTCATGTTTTTGAGAACAAGGTTTCTTGTAATATTCACTAAGAATTTTTTGAATATCTGAAGAGTCTGTTGTTATTTCATCATTACCATTTCTAATTGATGAAATTAGAGGTTTTACTCTTTTTTTTTTCCTGGTTAGTTAGCCAAAGGTTTATCTATTTTATTGACCTTTTCAAAAAACCAACTTTTTGATTTATTGATCTGTTGTTTTTTTGTTCTATTGTTCTTTTGTTTTCAATATCATTTAATTCTGCTCTAATTTTGGTTATTTCTTTTCTTCTGCTGGGTTTGAGATTGGAATGTTATTCCTTTTCCAGTTGTTTGAGATCTCCCATTAAGTTGTTAACTTCCTCTCTTTCCATTCTCTTGAGGAAGGCTTGCAGTGCTATAAATTTCCCACTTAGGACACCCTTTTCAGTATCCCAGAGGTTTTGACAATTTGTCTCTTTGTTATTTTTTTCCTTCCAAAAATTTGGTAATTTCTTTCTTAATCACATCTATGACCCAGCTATCATTCAATATAAGGTTATTTAGCTTCCATGATTTTGTATGAGTATGCAGATTCCTGTTGTTACTGAGTTCAACTTTTATTCCATGATGGTCCAAGAAGATACAAGGAATAAATTCTATTCTTTTAAATTTGCTGAGTTTAGACTTGTGACCTAAGATGTGATCCATTTTGGAGTATGTTTTGTGGGCTGATGAGAAGAATGTGTATTCAGTTTTGTTAGGATAAAATGTTCTGTGATGTCTGTTAAATCCAAATGTTGAATGGTTAGGTTTAAATCTAAAAGTTCTTTGCTTAGCTTCTTTTTGGAGTATCTATCCAACACTGCCAAAGGAGTGTTAAAATCTCCAACTACTATAGAGCTGGAGGAAATCAAGTTGCTCATTCTGTTAGAGTCTCTCTTATAAATTAAGGAGCATTCTGGTTGGGTGCATAAATATTAATAATTGAAATCTCATCATATTGAGTATTACTCTTAACAAATATGAAGTGACCATCCTTATCTTTCCTTACTTTTGTTGGTTTAAAGCCTATTGTATCTGTGAATAAGATTGCAACACCTGTTTTTTCTGCTTTCCATTTGCCTGAAATATAGATGACCATCCCTTCATCCTGAGTCTATATTTATCTTTTAAGATAAGATGAGATTCTTATATGCAGCAGATATCTGGCCTGAGTTTTTGTATCTAGTCAGCCAACCTGTGCCTCTTTAGAAGACAATTAAAGCCATTCATATTAATTGAGAATATTTATAAGACTGGTAGAATTTTGGGTATCGAGTTTTTTGAAAGTCCAATGGACATTTTTAATCCTTTCACCACTGTGGATGTTGGAATTTGATGAAAAGTTTTGAGTGAGTTTACTTTTGTGGTGGAATGCCCTGGTCATTATTGAAGATAGGTCTGAGAATATCTTGGAGAGCTGCTTTAGTTATGGCAAATTTTTTCAACATATGAATGTCATTAGAGTATTTAATTTGTCCACCATAAATGAAACTCAGTTTAGCTGGATATAGGATCTTGGGTTGAAAGTTATTTTGTTTTAGGAGATTAAAAGTCACTCTCTTCTAGCATTAAAGATTTCAGCAGAGAGATCTGCAGTCATTCTAATATTCTTCTCCTTGTAGGTTCTGGTTTTCTTATTTCTGGCTGCTTTGAGAATTTTCTCCTTCATATTAACTTTAGTGAAGTTAATTATGATGTGTATGGGGTTTGTCTTATTTGGGTTGAGTCGTGCGGGGGGGTGGGGGTGGGGAGACAGGGGGTTCTGAAACTGTATGCTATCTGAATTTCAGAATCTCTTAGCATGTCTGGAAAGTTCTCCTTCATAATCTCATGAAAAGGGGCCTCTGTGCTTTGCGAAACAACTTCGTTGCCTTTACGAATTCCTATAAGGCCAATATTTGTTTTCTTCTAATTCTCCCAAAGCTCTCTGAGAGAATGTTCTATTTTTGCTCTCCATTTCTCTTCCTCTTTGAGTGCTTGGGAGCATTAAAAAGCTTTGTCTTCAATGTCAGAAATCCTTTCTTCTGCTTGCTGCATTCTGTTACTGAGGGATTCTACTGTATTTCTCCAATCTTTAAGGGCTGCAAATTCTTGTCTGAGTGTATCAAAATCTGTGGTGCTTTTGTTTTTGAATTCATTGAATTCTTGAGACAACTTTTGAATTGCTCCTTGAATTGCTAATTTCAACTTTACCTCCATTCTTTTAATCTTATTTGCAGTCCCAAACTCTGAATTTGATTTCAGCCATTTGTCTATAAGTGGGATCTTCAGTTGTATCTGCCTTTCGTTCCTTGGGTCAGTTGATCTACTCCGATATTCATGTTATTGGAGTTTTTCCACTAATTCCGCCCTATCATTATTTTACACCATTTGGTTAGATGAGCAGATAAGGTGAAGTTGTGTTGGAGGGCTCCTAGAGTAGTGATTAACCAATTCTTTTCCTAAGAACTGTGACTGGTGTCTATACCTTTTCCTGTAGAGCTTTGCAAAGCGCTACGGTCTGAATCACTGGGGACTTACAGTTTGGTGGGGCTAAGTGGCTGTCTTGTTTTTAGCTGGTCTCTGTTCTACCCTAGTGAAGTAGTTACTCTGAGTTAAGTCTCAGCTGTAGAGAAATACCAGCAATTAAGTCACCTTGTTCCCCTATGGACAACAGCTGGAAAAGGAAAATCAAACCTTCCCACACCCACACACCCAGGGTAACACTTTGGATAGTCCTTGAGTGATTTGTCCAGTCCAAGAGATCCAAATCACTTGTCCTAGACAGCACCTGGTCTCAGGTGAGGGAGTTTGAAAGGTCTCTGGCAACTAGTAGCAGGGGTCTGCTAGCAGCTCAAGTATGACTCTTTGTGGTACTCCATGGAGTCAGAAGGACCCATCCCCCAGCAAATTAATTTTAAGGTTGATGCCTCCTTCCCACCTTGCACCTCTGTTGCACTCAATCACTGATTTCTGATTTTTACGTTTGATCACACTATTAGAGGAGTCTCTGAAGACTTCCATTGTCCTCCAGCAAGACTTAGTAATTCTTTAACTATTTCCTTAACATTTTCCACATACTTCCATTATATCATTTTTATATTCTGTCTCCTCTGACAGCCTCTTATGGGGGGAGGGCTGCATCTAACTTTTCAATTTTTCTCTTAATATTCACTCATTGCATAACATAGTATGGAATATTAAGTGAATTAGGTAGTGTAAAAATCAGAATATGTAAATGTAGGATGCAGCAGTTTTATTTATTTATTTTTTATTTTGTTTTGAGACAAGGTCTCAAGCTGTTGCTCTGGGTAGACTGCTATGGCGTCACAGCTCACTGCAATCCTCTTGTGCTTAAGCAATTCTCTTGCCTCGGCCTCCCAATTAGCTGGGACTACAGGCTCCCACCACAATGCCTGACTATTTTGTTGTTGTTGTTGTAGTTATCATTGTTGTTTTAGCTGGTCCAGGCTGGGTTTGAACCCACCAGCCTTGGTGTATGTGGCTGGCGCCCTACCCACTGAGGTACAGGCATCACCAATGCAACAGTTTTAAATACTCTGACTTCTCTCAGACTTTTTTCATTATATTTATTGGTAAAGTTCATCTTTTTTTTTTTTTTTTTTTTGAGAGAGAGCCTCAAGCTGTTGCCCTGGGTAGAGTGCCGTAGCATCATAGCTCACAGCAACCTCCATCTCCTGGGCTCAAGCAATTCTCTTGCCTCCACCTCCCAAGTAGCTGGGACTACAGGCACCCACCACAATGCTTGGCTATTTTTTGGTTGCAGCCATCATTGTTGTTTGACATGTTTGGGCTGGATACGAACCCACCAGCTCAGGTGTCTGTGGCTGGTTGGTGGCTTAGCCCCTTGAGCCATAGGCACCTAGCCAGTAAAGTTTATCTTTTGAATTCTCCAAGAACCTCTTAAATTTTTATAGAGAATATTTTCATTTGTATTCATCTATGCTGTTCTGGTCTATTTGTTTTCATGGAAGTGAAGTAACTGTAATATCTGTATTAGAACTAATTGGAAAGTATATAAAGACTTGTATTGACAGAATCTAAAATAAATCTATTCTGAAACAAGACAATATACCCACAAAACCAACAGAGAATTTCTATGGTGTTTTTTTTTTTTGTTTGTTTGTTTTTTTGAGACAGAGCCTCAAGCTGTCACCCTGGATAAAGTGCTGTGGAATCACAGCTCACAGCAACCTCCAATTCCTGGGCTCAAGCAAGTCTCTTGCCTCCGCCACCCAAGTAGCTGGGGCTACAGGTGCCCACCACAATGCCCAGCCATTTTTTGATTGCAGCCGTCATCATTGTTTGGTGGGCCCGGGCTGGATTCAAACCTTCCAGCTCTGGTGTAGGTGGCTGGCGCCTTAGCCCATTGAGCCACAGGGTGCTGAGCCAATTTCTACGTTTTTTTTTTTTTCATGCTCTCCTATTTGGATTTAAACACCACCACCAAAAACCAAACAAACAAAAACCCCTCTAGGTTTCTATGTATTTTATTTTATTTATTTTTTGGAGACAGCTCACAGCAACCTCAAACTCATGGGCTTAAGCGATTCTCTTGCCTCAGCCTCCCAAGTAGCTGGGACTACAAGCGCCTGCCACAACATCCAGCTATCTTTTTATTATAGTTGTTGTTGTTTAGCAGGCCTGGGCTGGGTTTGAACTTGCCAGCTCTGGTGTATGTGGCCAGCACCCTAGCCACTGAACTACAGGCACAGAGCCTTTCTCTGTTTTTAAAACCAGCTATTTCAGGAATTTATACTAATTTAAATTTAAGTTACTAATTTATAAACTATGGAGAATATGGTAATTATACAAAATGCCATCAGTCAGTAATTTAAACTATTAAATTTATTTGATTATTTCAAAATTAATTTGAGAAAGAAGAAAGTAACAATTTGTTCCTATAAAATATATGTCTTCCTTCTGACATATTTAAGGGTAAAAATAGAAACAAAACCAACAGCAACAACTAAAAAAGACTACCTGGGTGGGGCAATGGAAGGGAAACACTTTTGACAGAGATAGTCACTGAGACAGCGTTTTCAACCTTTTTTCACCTCACAGCACACTTGAACCTGTAGTTAAACTTCTGCAGCACACTTAAATTATGTTGATCAAAAAAAAAAGAGCAAAAAAAAAATATATACTTTAAACTACTTTTGAAAATAATTTAATTAATGATCTTTAAAAATTTTTGTGGCACACTGATGGAAAAATCAATGCTGTAAGAGCTATCTATTTCCTATGTGGTATTTTGTTTCTAATATGTTAAATGTAAATATATAATTAACTAAATACTTTTTACATGCTTATTATTTATCCTAATACATTTCTCTATTCCAACACTATAGGTTTATCTTCCATAGGGAATCCTGCACAAACATAGCTTTTTGAAATTGGGTCAGGGAAGTTGATCAGATGATCTCTAAGGGCCCTTTCAACTCTCAAATTCTTTGAATTTTCAGAATGTCTCCATATATCTTGAGCATTTTCATTTCTTTTTTACAAAATTTGAATTTCACATTTGTGTCACTTAGAAGTTCTAAGATGATTCACATATCAAATTGTAAAACAATAGGATGTAGAAACCACTACAGTAAACATGGTTTGTAGACAGGTCTTTGACATACTAGATAGTCAACCCAAATGCTCATCTCCTGATGAATGGATATAGGGAAAAAAGGTATTGTATACATATACACACAATGGACTATTATTCAGCAATGAAACAGAATGAAATCCTATCACTTATGGCAAAAGGATCAACTTGGAGAATAATATGTTAAGTGAAATAAACCAGAAACAAAAAGACAAACAGATACCACATGATCTCACTCACATGTGGAATCTAAAAAAGTTGACTTCATAGAAGTAGAGTGTATAACCGTGTTACACTTATAGTTAGATAAGAATGTTGTGTTCTATGACACAATAGGGTGATTAGTAAGAAACAATGGATTGCATATTTCAGGATAGCTAGAAGAGATTATGAATGTTGTTGCCACAAAGAAATGATAAATGTTTAAAGTGTTGGATAGGGTAATTACCCCAAGTTGATCATTATGCTATATACATATATATGCATTGAAATATCACATTGTATCCCATAAATATGTGCAGTTATTTTGTGTCAATTATAAATAAAACAATGAAATTAAAATGTTCTACTAGAGACCCTAAAGTTCTAGAGAATCTAAAGTCCTCTCTAGATTACAGAGTTCACTAGTAAATAGTTCAAATCCTTGTCCTAAAGCATTTCTAAAAGAATCTCTGAAGAAGCATTCTTTGATTCATTCAGCTTTTCAATTTCTGTGTATATGTAAATGCTTTGCACCAGACACAATGGTAAAAAATCTCAGAGCATGTTCTAAATGCTTGATTACAGAGTTCACTGTGTTTGCTACACACTTAAATTCACTGTAATAAAGAAGCTCACAATCCATCTCTGATGAAATATGCCTCAATTTAGCTTTTCCACCTGTGTATATGAGATTTCTTCCTAGGCTTTTATTGGTAGGGGCAGTGCAGTAAGGCTATAAAACTGATAGGAACATCATTTAGAAGCATGTTTTAACATTTGTAGAGTTCACTGATAACAATTCAGTTCACTGCGGCAAAACAGCCTATATTGCTTCTAATGAATCATGCTCAGGTTTAGCTTTTCAATGTGTGTGTAAACCCTAAGGCTGTCAACACAACAGTAAAGAATATCGTTAAAAAGCGTATTCTAATCACTTGATTACAGAGTTCACTGGTAAACAGTTCAATTTATTATAAATTGTAAAGCAGCTCAAAATGCATCTCTGGAAAAAAAAAGTAGAAGATATTAGGCTACCTAGAACTTTACATTTGGAAGTACCAAATCTTTCAGCAAATAGTACTTTTAATGCTGCCTGCCTTGTCTTTATGTGACCCCAAGAGTTTGGATGGATTACTCAATGACTTAAATGCTAAATATAGTAGAAGTTGAACTAAAGTTCAGATCTCTTAATTTTTAATGTAGTATTCATTCTCCTTTACTATAGCCCTTTTACATCTTCTAGATACAGAGCTTTGAATAGTACTTAGGAAGAATAGGTGAGGGCTTACACTTTGAAGGACCTTACAGGATGTGAAAGTTATGAACATTTAAATAGATGAAAAGAATAGTGAAAATGTGGTTGTCAAATCATGTCCATAAATACCACATTTGTAGAAATCGAGAGGAGGGAAAGATTATTTCACTCTAAAATGGACAGGGTGTATATGTGCTGATCTAGGTAGAGGTGAGTGTTTATTTAACAAGTGGCTTGGCTGACATGCAGCTGATGCTCATACATGTTAGTGTGTATAGATAGGTTTTACCCTATCAAGAGTTCTTACTTGCTCTGAACAAATATAATATCACTTCAGTGAGATTCTCACTCCAAAAAAAGAAAAATCATAATAATAAAAAATGTGATTCCAGAGTAAATTGTATAGGTCTACCTTCAAAATGTATCTGGACTGTGAACTACTTTTCACTGTATTTGTGACTAACACAGAAAGATGACAAAGCAACAAGGATTAGTTTTCATACTCAAGACACTTCCCTTCTCTTTTGGTTGAGAGAATCCTAGAAAGTCTCATAAGAGGGGGGCTAAATTTGGCTACTTGGCAGATGGGTGTTAGTAATTCAGTGGAGCAGGAACAACATATAAACATGATCTCATCTAGGATAACCAGGTAGGTGGGTAATGGGATTCTGTTATAGTAGAATTTGGTAATGTGGATAAAGGAATCAGAATTGGCCAGTCTGAGCAAGAGCAAGACCTCATCTCAACTACTAAAAATAGAAAAACTAGCCAGACGTGGTGGCGCATGCCTATAGTCCTAGCTACTCAGGAGGCTAAGGCAAGGAGATGGCTTGAACCCTGGAATTTGAGGTTGCTGTGATGCCACTACACTCTGTCTCCCCCCCTCCCCAAATTGTTTAGGTAGAGAAATAGTATAAACATAAAGGACAGACAGAAAAGTAGCACATTGGAGGCAATGAATAAATTGATTTAGAGGCATACATATTTTATATAAGAGAAGAGAGGGGCGGCACCTGTGGCTCAATGGAGTAAGGCACTGGCCCCATACACCAGAGGTAGTGGGTTCAAACCCAGACCCAGCCAAAAACTGCAAAAAAAAAAAAAAAAAAGAGAGAGAGAGAAAGAGAAAAAGTCCAGAAAGATAATTTGAGGGTAGTTATAAGTGATCTTAAATGTTAGACTGAATTTCTTTTTTAAATCAGAAACCAGTAAAACCTTTTGAATAGGCAAGTGACCTGCAAGGTTTCAGATAACTCTTCAAGATGCTTCCTCTGGCAATTAGTCTGGCAGTTATATACAGGGAGGAGTTAGGAAGCTATTTAAAAATTCTGGGCTGTAAGGCCCTGAATGAGGATAAACACATTGGGCATGGAAAGCACAAGTGTAAGTATCAATGGAACTAGTTTACTGGTGGCATGGAAGGGAAAAGGTTTGAAGATACCTGGTGTACTAGGAAAGTGAAAGTCCTTTTTTTTTTTGAGACAGAGCCTCAGGCTGTCACCCTGGATAGAGTGCTATGGCATCACAGCTCACAGAAACCACCAATTCCTGGGCTCAAGCGAGTCTTCTGCCTTTGCCTCCCAAGTAGCTGGGACTACAGGCACCCGCCACAATGCCCGGCCATTTTTTGGTTGCAGCTGTCATTATTGTTTGGCTGGCCCGGGCTGGATTTGAACCTGCCAGCTCAGGTGTACGTGGCTGGCACCTTAGCCCGTTGAGCCGCAGGCACCAAGCCTGAAAGTCCTTTTTGAAATCTCTGAATATGTGCATCTGTTTGTCTCCTTTAATACATAGCTATCTTCATGAATTACGCTGACATAATTTTGATTTCATTCCAAAAAAAAAAGAAAGCTTCTAATAGAGAGTTGTTAACTAGTCATTTTAAAGAGAAAAGCTAATCAACTTTAGGTGGGGTATTATTTGTCAGCCTTAAAATTTGTAGCTTGTTTTAAAAAAGGTGGGGGGCAGAAGTCAGAAGAATAAAGAACCAAAATGTTGGGATGTTTGCCTGAACAAAATAGGAAGTATAGGAAAGGAAATACCAAAAGGGAAGTGTGGGTAAGGAAATGCCATCAGAGAAATAACACCAGGGAGCCAGATGGCAGAGTGCAGGCTCAGTCTTCACTTGAAGGAGAACACCTGAGGAGCCATAGCGAGGACGGAGTTGGAGTGCAGAAGGCACTGTGGGATAGCTTCATTCTGAATGAGTCACGAAGAAGTAAGAGCAAGTCCAGGAAAGAAAGGCCTCAGGAAAAATAAAATGTAATAGATAAGATGTTCTATTACATGAGAACAAAGGCTGTAATCAAATACTGTATTATAAAGCAATAGCAGCTTGATTTGCAAACAACTGTTTCTGTGAGGTTAAATATGGTAGGAATTAGCATTAGCATTCTAAGATTAAGTTTTTCCTTTTTGCAATAGTTAGAAAGTGCCTCAAATCTTCAATATTTTAAATTTTCAAAACATTACTATAGGACTTTCAGGGACTGCCATAATTTTCCTTTCATCATTAAGTACACATCAAGAAAATAGACTCTATAGAGTTAGACAAGCATAGCTTCAAATTCTGGCCTTAAAAGTAATACTAGCTGGCTTACATTACCTGTTTAGTCCTCAGTTTCTTCACCTTTAAAATGGAATAATAGTACTTACTTTACGCAGTGAGGTGTTTTAAGTGAGAAAAAACATTCTGAGCATAGCAATGCCTGCTACATAAGTACTCAGTAAACATTAATTGTTGTTGATATGAATATTATTAATATCTGGTTAGATTCAAAAAGAATTGGCTTTAAAACTGATTCTTGAGAAAGACTAAGTGGGCAAAGGTATTTAAAGCAGGGAGAACAATGCATGTAAAGTTAAGAAGTTATCTGGGCGGTGCCTGTAGCTCAAGGAGTAGGGCGCCAGCCCCATATACTGGAGGTGGTGGGTTCAAACCTATCCCCGACCAAAAACTGTAAAAAAAAAAAAAAAAGTTATCAGATGTCAGAGAAAACTGGTCTGGGAGGAGACAGGAGGCTGGAAAGGTTGCCTGAGGCCATATTCTTGCTTAAGTGGGAAAGTGGATTTCCTGCTAAATCAGATGAGTTCAGTAGGAGAGTAACAAAATAATTCTCATGACAGTTGGAAGATGAGCCAAATTATGTTTGGTCTTTGTATAACACTATAGAAGCTGATTAGGTTTTCTGGGCATTTGCACAGGGCATGGAGAAGAGGGTCTAAATGAGAAAAACATTTCTGATGCAGATAACAATTTTATTATCAATTGAAGTAATCTTTATTGTTTTTAAAGACTGAAAAGTAGCTGTATAATCTCCCTTGGAAAGTTATGCAAAAGGCCTGTGAAATGACTCAGGCCTATAATCCTAGCACTCTGAGAGGCTGAGGTGGGAAGATCATTTCAGCCCAGCCTGAACAAGAACAAGATGCCATCTTTACAAGCCAGGTGTAGTGGCCTGCACCTGTATGCCCAGCTACTCGGGAGGCTTAGGAGGAGTGCTTGATTCCAGAAGTTTGAGGTTACAGTGAGCTATACCCTAGCCTGAGTGACAGAGAGAGACAAAAAAAAGTTGGTTACGCAGAGATTAACTGTATGCCTTAACATTTTTATTTAATTTTTTGGTAGATCCTGCCTTTACATGGTTCCAAAACCAGTAAATATGAAATGGTAGAATAGAAAAGTTACTTTCATCTATGTCTCTCATCTGCCTAAGCTTTTGCAAACCATCCCTTCCTTGGGCAAAATGTCTGTTATTTTTTTGTAACCTTCAGGAAAAATAAGTATATGCTTGTTCTATTGCAAAAAGAGAATATAAGAATAAAATAAGAAATATTTAAGTAAAGTAATAGTAAATATTAAAGATTTTAGAGCTTGATTTGTGCTAAATAAGTTTTACCAACATAGAATCATTTTTGAAAGTCTGAGCCTGGTTAGCAGTAATCAAATCATGTTAATATGTTAGTAGAATGTGGTATTGACAATTGTATTGATATTGTAATGGAATAATTTGTAATTTTATACTTAATTAGCAGTGTCTTACTGGGAAGCTGCTACAGCTAATATTGCCATATTGCCAGCATAGGAACAAAATTGCCCTTTTTTTTACTGTGTTTGTGCTCCTGCCCTTTTCTGAACCAGATTCAATACAAATACACACCCAGGAATCATTAGCAGTAGATGGAGATCTAATTGTATTAACTTTAAGACTGTGTTGGAAGTTGTTAAAACTTCTGACTTTTAAAAAATTGTGAGGTTAGTATATGTTTGTCTGTAATTTTCAAGAGAGGTTTGGTTGTATTCTAAGGTAATATTATATATTCTATTTTATATTCTAGTGCAGCAGTTTTCAACCTGTGGGTCCTGAGGAATGAAAATAAATCCCGCATATCAGATATTTACATTACAATTCATAACAGTAGCAAAATTATAGTTACAAAGTAGCAATGAAAATAATTTTATGGTTGAGGGTCACCACAACAGGAGGAAACTGTATTAAATAAAGAGTGGCAGCATTAGAAAGGTTGAGAACCACTGTTCTAGAGGTTAACTTTGCTCAGGCAGTCTTAGCATTGCATTTTTCAATTAATTGTACATCTTTTTTTTTTTTTTTTTTTTTTAGACAGAGCCTCAAGCTGTCACCCTGGATAGAGTGCTATGACATCACAGCTCACAGCAATCTCCAATTCCTGGGCTCAAGCGAGTCTCCTGCCTCTGCCTCCCAAGTAGCTGGGACCACAGGTGCCCACCACAACGCCTGGCCATTTTTTGGTTGCAGCCGTCATTGTTGTTTGGCAGGCCCGGGCTGGATTCGAACCCGCCAGCTCAGGTGTATTTGGCTGGCTCCTTAGCCCCCACAGGCGCCAAGCCAATTGTACATCATTTTTATGCAGCCTACTTTTCTCTACCACAAATTGCCTTTTACAATTGAGGTTTGCAAATTATATTTATAGAGGATTCTCATCCAACTTCATTCTTTAAATAATATGTGTCAATGAGATAGGTATAGGGGAAAGATATATTTGGCTAACTTCAATCAAACCTAAGATGGTGTGCATGTAATAATATATTTTTGATTGAGGTGTTTTTGCACTGTCATCGTACTGACTAGAGTCAGATTCTTGGCACATCTAGATGCTCCAACTTCATGTGACCTAGATAGAAAACATATGGAGGTTTGTGTATATTTTTAGCACATGTTAAGCTTTCAGCCTAAGGGCAAGATTTATGAAAAACTTCAAGAAGTGAAAAGTAAACCTGTTCCGAAAATAATATAGAATTAATGAAATGGTTAATTTCATAAATAATTAATGAAATGTTAGAGAAACCAAACTAAGAACTATTTTCTAAAGAAAATAATTAAAAATTCAGTTTCTCCTGGATTCCCATTTTTATTTATCACATTTTATAGTTCTTTAATGATGGATCTTGTTTTGAAAATGAATCTTAATAGCTTTAATAGTGAAGTCTTTACTCGTTGGCAGACCTCTTTATCATTTATTGCTAGCCGAGTGTAACTAGTTTAGAAAATGCTCATAAATTAGCCCCCTAGATCTGATGCAATAATTGCCTAGTGTGAAATAATGCTCCCAGTCTCCTAGCTGTGTTTACTTTGAAATAACATCACATTGCATAGTTCTCATGTTTCACAGCTTTTCTAGAACCCATTTCCTGAAGTGATCTTTTTACAGTTCTGTATACTAACTACTCAGCAAGTCAGGCAGTGAAATAGCATCCTTGCATTAATCAGCAACTAAGATTTATGTCTGTAACTAAGGCAGCACTCTAATACAAACTAAAATAAACAATATGATGTTTACATTGGTAATATGACAGGCTTTATAGCTATATTCAGTGCAGGAATTTTAAAATAGTTTTTTGAACTTTTTTGATTGCTTTATTTTAAGTATATATAAATATCAGAGCTAGCATTGCTTTAAAGAGATAAAATTTATGAATAAATTTTTATTGCTCAACTGTTCCTTATTATAAGGAACTTCTGTTGGAAAGTTTGAAAAATACTTCTGAATGAAAGTATGACATTTATTGCCATGTTGTTGTAGATTCTTCAGAACTTCATCTACTTTCTGTTTATTTTGAATATTATTTCTTTTTTTTTTTGAGACAGAGTCTCAAGCTGTCACCCTCGGTAGAGTGCCATGGCATCACAGCTCACAGCAACCTCCAGCTCCTGGGTTTAAGCGATTCTCTTGCCTCAGCTTCCCAAGTAGCTGTGGCTACAGGCACCCGCCACAACACCTGGCGATTTTTTGGAGTTGTCATTGTTGTTTGGCAGGCCCGCGTTGGATTTGAACCCACCAGCTCTGGTGTATGTGGCTGGTGCCTTAGCTGTTTGAGCCACAGGTGATGAGCCTTTTTTTTTTTTAACAGAGACAGAGTCTCACTTTATTGCCCTTGGTGGAGTGCTATTAGCTTCACAGCTCA